>OZ032114.1:4433708-4594598 GCA_964026355.1 Pseudorhiza aurosa | reverse complement strand
AGAAATAGAGAGAAATAGAGAGAAATAGAGAGAAATAGAGAGAAATAGAGAGAAATAGAGAGAAATAGAGAGAAATAGAGAGACTCTAAGAGCGACAAGTAGAGACTTTAAAGAGAGAGAGAGAGAGAGAGAGAGAGAGAGAGAGAGAGAGAGAGAGAGAGAGAGAGAAATAGAGAGAAATAGAGAGAATAGAGAGAAATAGAGAGAAATAGAGAGAAATAGAGAGAAATAGAGAGAAAATAGAGAGACTCTAAGAGCGACAAGTAGAGACTTTAAAGAGAGGAGAGAGAGAGAGAGAGAGAGAGAAATAGAGAGAAATAGAGAGAAATAGAGAGAAATAGGAGAGAAATAGAGAGACTCTAAGAGCGACAAGTAGAGACTTTAAAAGAGAGAGAGAGAGAGAGAGAGAGAGAGAGAGAGAGAGAGAGAGAGAGAGAGAGAAATAGAGAGAAATAGAGAGAAATAGAGAGAAATAGAGAGAAATAGAGAGAAATAGAGAGAAATAGAGAGAAATAGAGAGACTCTAAGAGCGACAAGTAGAGACTTTAAAGAGAGAGAGAGAGAGAGAGAGAGAGAGAGAGAGAGAGAGAGAGAGAGAGAGAGAGAGAGAGAGAGAGAGAGAGAGTGAGAGAGAGAGAAATAGAGAGAAATAGAGAGAAATAGAGAGAAATAGAGAGAAATAGAGAGAAATAGAGAGAAATAGAGAGACTCTAAGAGCGACAAGTAGAGACTTTAAAAGAGAGAGCGAGAGCAAAACAAAGTAACGTACGAATGAGGACGGTAGCCAATGATGTACAGTTAAGACACGCTTGAAAGTAGGATCTTCGTTGAACTTCGTTGACTTACGATCCCATTTCGAATGGTTTTTAGCTCAGGCAGAAGACTTGAAAAGATGAATAAGACTCGCATCAGCTTGAAACTAGAATCATTAGGGATCTTACTTACCTCCTTCCGCAGAAGTAAAGTTCTTTGCAGCGGGTGGACCCGGAGAAACAGTGACAGCTCTTATTACAGCATGGTACTTGTGGAATATCTTCAAACCAGAGCCCAAAATGAACGTTCTTCTACCACGAACATCTTGCTCAAAGACACGCTTAGATGTATCTGCGTCACATATAGCAAGTCGATATAGCCTGATCACTCCATTGGGCTCTATTGGTCTCTTCCATGTAAACTTCTGAGTTCCGTTTGCGACATCTATCTTGAACTGAGTCGGCGCAGAGGGAGCTAGAAATCAATCGAAAAGCGATCCCCTTCACTCGTGAGGAATAATGATAGTAATAGTAATAATAGTGATACTTCTACTTGTAGTTGGCTACAAAGAAATAGTTAAAAGAACTAATACAGGTCAATTGATCTTCCAATTTACAGTGCTCTTTATTCTTCATCTATAAATAAACAACTACGTATGAATCGCGTCCAATTTTCATTTCTCTTGTTAAACTGTCTGTTATTTGCAGCACATTTTATCGTATCAGGGAGTGCGTTCCAAGGTATGCCTCTTCTAAATTTCAGTGAATCGTTGAAACATGCACCATACATTTGCTTCCATACGTATCAGAAAGGAGAGGCACAGCGCTGAGTTCTCTTAGAAAAGAGGATTAAGGAGGTGCCCTAACTGTAGCCTATGTCAGTTTTATTGAGAGCATCGCCATCATTATCGTTACCATTTTCGTCCCCATCAGCATCACAATCAGCATCATCATCACACTCGTCATTATCATCATCATCATTACAGTAATCATTATCATCATCATCATCTTCGCCATCATCATCATCATCATCATCATCTTCGCCATCATCATCATCATCATCATCATCATCATCATCATCATCATCATCATCATCATCATCATCATCATCATCATCATCATCACAATCATCACAATCATCATTATCATCAGCATCAGCATCACAATCAGCATCATCATCACACTCGTCAGTATCATCATCATCATTATAGTAATCATTATCATCATCATCATCTTCGCCATCATCATCATCATCATCATCATCATCATCATCATCATCATCATCATCATCATCATCATCATCATCATCATCATCATCATCATCATCATCATCACAATCATCATCATCATCATCATCATCATCATCATCATCATCATCATCATCATCATCATCATCATCATCATCATCATCATCATCATCATCATCATCATCACCATCTTCGCCATCATCATCATCATCTTCGCCATCATCATCATCATGATCATCATCATCATTATCATCACAATCATCATCATCATCATCATCATCTTCGCCATGATATTTACTATGTATGGAGACTAGTGTGTGAAAGTATCGCATTTGCAATTCTCAAACTAGCACACCAATCCGTAAGAATGGAAAATGTACAGTCCATCAAGGCCTTTCAATTCCAACAAGTTGCTACTTATTTTAATCACGCATCAGAAAACTTCTTTATTAGCATAGTGAGTGGTTCACAAAAATATGCGCCATCATAGAGAAAAAGTTGTAATGAGAGCATACCTCCCTCCAGAGTTCTAATAGACATTTCATTTGACTTCTCTGTCAGGGTATCCGACCAAAAACTGTTCTTCACTGCTAATATGTGGACCCTGTAAACACTGAAGGGCTGCAGCTTATTTAACTCTTTTTGGAATCGTTTCTCCTTTCTTTCATCATACGGTGATCGATGATTGGCGAAGAACGCTTGATGCTTCGAGCCAGATTCGTCAACAGCAACGATGGAAAAGTTAAAAACTGGGCTAGAAAGATCAACAGGTGACGTCCACTTCACCTTGATCGCGGTAGGTCTCAAAGCAACAAGACTATCCAGTGTTGGTCTTGGTGGTGGAGCGACTGGAGGAAAAAAGAAATTGATTCACTTTTGTGTACACAGTGCAATCTCTCCATACAACGGACGGACACATACGGAAAAAGTCAAATATGTAACCGCTGCGAAGGGGCACGACTGTTGCTGCTGTTCATGGGGAGAAAAAATGCAAGGCTGAAAGAGAGCAGAACAAGGGGACGTGACGCTGGAGAGAAGAGGTGAAGCTGTGAGGCCACCTGAACCACTATGAACTGGACTTGGAGGAAGTAGCGGGGTCACCCTGCTTGTTACCTTACATATCTACTTGTCTGTTGTTTCGTGTGCCCTGGTCAATTGATTTTTTGAAATAATGATATGAATAAAAAACTTCCCCTATTACTTTTCCTTGCCTCGTTGCATGAAAATTCAAACAACATTGATTGATTTTGGACGCCTTTTATAGGGGATTTTGCCTGTTATTCAGAGGCACGCGTTCTATTCTTGTGCTCGCAGATGATGGAAATTTAATTCTACTTACTGCTAATGAAAGTGATCGATCGAGCATCATAATGGCTAAGGAGCAAACCATACAAAGGCTTATTCTTAATCGTTATCACGAGGCACAAAAGCAGCGGAATCCAACGGATGCAACTGTTAAATCTTCTCCGGCTTCATTTTCATATCCGGCTTGGGTGCGACCCAGATGGGACTATATCTTTTAGATACAATTACAAGGAACCTCTTCCAATAAGTAACAAAGCAGAAATTAAGCCATTTCTGGCATCAAAAGAAAATACACCGATAGATGCAGCGCTGCTGATGAAGCATGTTGTTGGAATATACAAAGAATTCACCTTGTAATGTTTCAACGAAACAAGTAGATACGTCACTCGTCTTCATGACACCTTTCTCAACTTTGAAAGCCAAAATTGAAATGACGTAATTGGTTGCTGGTCTCAACCCATCTATACTTTCGCTGTATTCATTGCTCACTTCTCTACGGACATTGCGCACAAGGGTCTTTCCTCCATTTTTTCCAACAAAGGATATTTTGAATGAGGCAGTAGTTTGCCCTGTCTCTCTTGGCTGCCTCCATTTAACGACAACAGTAGTTTCCAAGAGTGCAGTCGCTGATATACAGCTGGGTGTTCGAGGATCTAAAAGGAGAAGAAGAACAAATTGAAAAAGATTTCCCTTGAAATTCCTTTTAGACATTTTCATATTCTCTGTTATTCTCTTCATCTTTTTCCTTTTCTTTTTTCTTAGAAATGGCTGCGTAAATAGGCCAGCAGAATACAAATCACCTATCACTACAGAGACTTGCATTTGCATGTTTGATTTCCCTCTACTTTCTTTTAAACCGGAGATTATGTGGGGCTTGGCAGGGTTTTATGGCAAGATGCCCTTCTTGATGCTAACCGCCCTTCTTGATGCTAACCGCCCTTCTTGATGCTAACCGCCCTTCTTGATGCTAACCGCCCTTCTTGATGCTAACCGCCCTTCTTGATGCTAACCGCCCTTCTTGATGCTAACCGCCCTTCTTGATGCTAACCGCCCTTCTTGATGCTAACCGCCCTTCTTGATGCTAACCGCCCTTCTTGATGCTAACCGCCCTTCTTGATGCTAACCGCCCTTCTTGATGCTAACCGCCCTTCTTGATGCTAACCGCCCTTCTTGATGCTAACCGCCCTTCTTGATGCTAACCGCCCTTCTTGATGCTAACCGCCCTTCTTGATGCTAACCGCCCTTCTTGATGCTAACCGCCCTTCTTGATGCTAACCGCCCTTCTTGATGCTAACCGCCCTTCTTGATGCTAACCGCCCTTCTTGATGCTAACCGCCCTTCTTGATGCTAACCGCCCTTCTTGATGCTAACCGCCCTCCTTTCGCAGCCAGGCTTAGGACCATCCATGGGGATAAATTTGTATTTTTACTATTTAAATTTATGTATAATTAACACGTATACTAAAGATTTGCATGCTTAGTTTTATACATACAAATATAATACAAATATATATCAAAATCAAGAGTTCAAAAATAATTTCTGTTACCGCAATTTTCATTTTAAGGGGGAGTTACTTATCTGGATACAAAATGGCAAAGCTGCACTATCATACCTCTAAACGTTTTGGCTGACACAACTTCAGATAACGGTCCCATCCCCCCTGTCTGGTTTACACCAGCGACTTGAACTGAGTACATTGTATTGGGCCGCAAGCCAGTTAAAACTGTGGACCTGATGCCGCCACTGACCGATTTCTTCATTGGCATTGTCGCATTTTCCGAGGAGTAGAATACAGCATACGCAGGTAGAGTCCCAATAATATACTGAGAGGGGATCTTTGTCCATGCAATTGCAACGGCCGTTGAACTGGCAACTGTCGCGTTGATGTCGGTAGGCGCTCTTCCTGGTGCTGAAGAAAGTGCGAACGAAAAAATGAACTCATTGAACACAAAGGCATTTTTTCTAAGGGATTTAGGTTAAGAGAATAACAAGCAGTTCGATTTGCTTGAGTCGTTCAGTTCGAGTCATTTCTGCAGTGGGTTCTCCAGTCACGGAAACCTGAGCATTCGACGGCATTCAAATGTGAAAGGAGTAGCCAATCGCATAGAAAACAATCCTCATTGAAAGCATTCCTGTTCGCTTTTACCCGGCCCTTTACCCCCACCTTCAAATGAGAGATCGTGTGGAGGCTGCTAGATTGGTACGAGAGCAAGGCAGCAAACATGAACACAAAGCATACTTCCAGTAGGAAACTGCTCGGTGGCCACACCCTTAGCTGAAACGGCTTTTGGAAAATAAGGCTGAGTCTCTTTTTTTGATGTGAAAGTTAAGATGGAATGATGGAAAAGTTAAGAACTGTGCCAAACGCGATCAAAGGCCTTGGAGATATCGAGAGAGCTCACTCTGCTCTCACCAGTTGCACACTCGAAATGGGCACCGGGGAGCACATTGTTAGAGATGTATCATGCTGAGTTGTGGTATGGTGAAGCAAGGTGGCCAGTTCACTAAATCACCACCCTTTGAGGCCGGCTTTGGCCCAGTCATTAGCTAACTGTTGCGTGAACAGACCTAGGGTAAAGAGGAGCGTGAATAAGGGTGTCTCAAGCCCAGGACCGGTCACGCAGTAGGCATGTGACCTAACAACCATACCAACTACCCTTGCAAAGGCCACTCAATCAATGAAAAGGAAATGAATTAAATGTTCATCAAAAAAAGCGCGTTTCTCTCAAATGAAAAAAGCAAATGACAGGAGAAGGTGAGAAAGTCTGTACTTACAGTAGCCAATAATCATAACATGACTAGTAAGGGTACCGAATTGCTTCATTTGTCCATGTGGAAAGGTAACCAGCGCAGCAACATAAAACTCGTACCATTCCCAAAATTGCAAAGAACCAATATCAAATGACTTTTCTCTTGTTCTAGCCATACGTATTTTCTTTTTTTTCTGCTGATTTTTTGACGACCTATTCTTGTAGCGAATCTCTAGGAATTTCCCTCGGATGTTTACATACTGTTTCGGAATCTAAAAAAACAGACAGTGTCACATCAACGATTTTTCTTCAAACTTCATTTCTTGCAATATCTACTGCCTCACACAACTGCAAATCCCTCTGAATAGGTAGTTTACACTTGGTTACTTAAAAAAAAACAAACGAGAAATAAAAAGGAAAAAAAGCTACCAGAAAATAACGAAACGCTTCAAAATTTTCAGAATGTCATGAATTCGGGATCGTCCCAGTCCCTATTTCTAGGGCAGAAAGCGCAGTTAGAAGTCCTTATAGTAATCGCCAAAATCTTCTTGACAGCGAAAATAACAATAAAAATGATAATGATAATGAAAGACTACAAGAAAAAGACATGTTTATTGATTGATATGACTGTGCCTGCTAATAGAGACCTTTCACTAAAGGAGTATGAGAAAATCAGTATACAAAGACCTAGAAATCGAAATACAGAAGATGTGGCATTTGAAAGCAATAGTAATACCAGTTGTAGTTGGGGGATTGGGTATAATAAAGAAGAAAACTGAAGACCATATCAAGCGAATTCCAGGGAACCCTTGTCTGCAGGAATTGCAAAGATAGTACTGAATGGGACGGCTCATTCACTGCGACGTGTACTATCCACGTGACAGACTATACTGTTCTTACACAATCAGAAGATTACCACTATCGTAGTGCTACAGTCATAAAATGCATGAAACATCACCTTCCCTTACCCCAGGTTATTGGATACAACTTGGCAAGGAACTGTATTTAATAGAAAATTAGCAACTTACTCATCAAATAATAGTGATAATCATAATGACAATAAAAATAATGATAACTTTTTTTTTTAAACTTCATTTTGATATATAAACTAAACATACAAATACAAATCTCTCTAGTAATAGGTAATTTGTATTCGGCCGACCTAATTACAGGTATTTCTAGTATAAAAAAAATGAATGAACAAATAAAATAATAAGATGACGAATAGAAGAAAAAAAAATTAAAGATTGCAAGGAGACTGTCAGTAGGAAAGAAGGTCCGGGTTAGTCCAGGGTTTATTACGCATACAGAATATGTAGTAATAATGATAATAATAATTTTTTTTAAAACTTCATTTTGATATATAAGCTAAACATACAAATACAAATCTCTCTAGTAATAGGTAATTTGTATTCGGCTGACCTAATTACAGGTATTTCTAGTATAAAAAAAAATGAATGAATAATTATACTAATAAGATGACGAATAGAAAAAATAAAGAAAATAAATAGAAAAAAAAAAAAAAAAAAAATTTATGAGAAGAATTAATGGTTGCCAAGAGACTGTTAGTAGGAAAGAAGGTCCGGGTTAGTCCAGGGTTTATTACGCATACAGAATATGTAGTAAGTTGTACGAATGATTATAGTTGATAATTTAGTAATTATGTAGTTAGTGTGTGCCTTGTCAATGGTTAGATCGCTACACATCTGAATGAACGAATCGCAAGATTGTCCAAAGATTCCAAGGGAACCTATTGACAAGTTTACAAATTCAACGTGGCGGTATTTCGACGTTAGGTCATTCAGAAGGTAGCGATATTTGGAAAATTTCCTATCAGCATTATTATCAAGGTTTGTCTCAAAGCCAACGCTCAATTCTAGAACATAGAGAGTATTAGAAGGAGTGGAGATGAGCATGTCAGGACGCAGGTCGTCACCAGTGACGAGAGAAGGGGAAAGATATTGTGGGAGGTCAACATAGAAAGTACATTGATTTAAATATTGAAATGTTGAAGCCAAGAAGTTTAGTGCAGAGTCATGTCTCCATGTGAAGCGGCCCTCGCTGAGATAAGATCTACAACCTAATATATGATGATATATGATATACCTAACCTATGATAATAATAATGATAATAATAATGATAATAATAATGATAATAATAATGATAATAATAATGATAATAATAATGATAATAATAATGATAATAATAATGATAATAATAATGATAATAATAATGATAATAATAATGATAATCCCCCAAAACATCTTGACAAATTTATTGAGATTTACGGCGAACGAAGATCGAAGGCGATGTATCTTAAGCCAGGTAAAGACGAAAAAACTGGACTACGTGTAATGAACGTGTGCACGCCATTACTCGACGACGATAATAATAATAAAAACAATCATACTGATTTATCTATTTAAGGGCATGATAAGAATAGCTAAAAAACTATTTAAGACTAAAAATCCCAACTGAATGCGTTATTAGCACTTAAGCATGAAATAAGTGCTATGACTTCTTGCAATCGACGAAACTTAAAAAAGTCTCTTCAGGTTGCGAAACCAACTTTGGGGTTGAGTCCGTCCTTGCTTAACTCTTCCCAAAGAAATAGCTTTAATAACCTCAAAGAAAAACTACGAAAAAACGGTAGAAAAAATACATAGGAATCGGAGATACGCAATACAACCTTCAATCAAAGAAAACTGCTTCAAAGAATCAAAGTGGAAAATGGTAAAAAATATGGTCGAAAATTCAAGTGCTGCATGAAAGCTAATTACGCATCAAGCGTTATGAAAGGAAGGAAGAACTCTTAGGAGAAGAAACAAACTGTTCGCTCTTGACGACACAGACACTAACATTTACTGTTATGAGTGCTCTTCCCGGCTCTTTGGAGATAAGTGATGTAATTTGAATGACACTTGCTGCATCTGAAAATATAAGACAGAGACGATCATGAAAATCATTTGCTGATCGACTCTGAATCAAAATATTAAGCATTGATTAAGCACTGCAGAATCAGAAAAAGTACACGGAAAGCACAAGTAGAGTCTGAATG
This sequence comes from Pseudorhiza aurosa, assembly GCA_964026355.1. Lineage (NCBI taxonomy): Eukaryota > Metazoa > Cnidaria > Scyphozoa > Rhizostomeae > Lychnorhizidae > Pseudorhiza > Pseudorhiza aurosa. Next base: position 4,585,485 of record OZ032114.1, on the reverse strand, counting down.
AAATCATTAATCTGTATAGAACGATTTGAGACAAAGATGCTTCTATCATGTGGAAAAATAAGAGTGACGGAAGTCATGGTTAGGATCACTGATCATGATTACAATCAGTAAAATCAGCATTATAATCATCACCATCGTAATAACCACCATCATAACCATCATCATCATAATCACAATCATAATCATCATCATCATCATTATCATCATCATTATCATCATCATAATCAGTATAATCATTATTGTCATCAACATTTCCAGCATCATCATCATCACCATCATCATCATAGCCGTGATAATAACTATCATCATCATAATCACCATCCCCATCATCATCATCATCATCATCATCATCATCATCATCATCATCATCATCATCATAATCCGCATAACCATTATTATCAGCACCATCGTAATAACCACCATCATAACCATCATCATCATAATCACAATCATAATCATCATCATCATCATCACCATCATCATCATAGCCGTGATAATAACTATCATCATCATAATCACCACCACCATCATCATCATCATCATCATCATCATCATCATCATCATCATCATCATCATCATCATCATCATCATCATCATCATCATCATCATCATCATCATCACCATCATCATAATCCGCATAACCATTATAATCATCACCATCGTAATAACCACCATCATAACCATCATCATCATAATCACAATCATAATCATCATCATCATCATCATCATCATCATCATCATCATCACCATCATAATAATCCGCATAACCATTATTATCAGCACCATCAATCTCAATATCAATATAATCAACCTCAACATCATTGTCATCATCACCATTGGCGTCCTGGCTATCATCATCACAACAGTTAGCACCGATCATTCCAACAAAAATTCCAATAGATCAAAAGAGGCTCCCGATTCGTTATCAACGTTTTGTAAAAGGAGGCATCAAAAACAGATTCATGCTTGAAAATGGTAAGAGCAAAGGAGTTTTATGAGTTTAAGGAAGAAAGGGATTGAAGAGAAGTGGCACTGACGAAGGGCGATCAATTAAGCTGCAATTAAAAGAGCAAGACAGTTGAGCAAAGGGTGGAAAACAGGATGAATGAAAAAAGGAAAATATTGAAGTGGTTTACCTTTCCCAGCAACAAACACTATTTGGCTTTTTGTGTAGTATGATCCTATGGTGGTATTAAGGGCAAGCATACATTCATATTCATGAAACGGTTGCAAAGAAGTAAACAATGCATGGGTTTCCATTGCCGGAACTGTCTTTTCTTTCCATGTTGGTTCGCCAAATGGCCTACATCTTGCCACTATATCCTCTGGAACCTCAGCAAACAAATTTTCGGGTACCTGAAAAAGGAATAATAGAAGAAGCTTAACTAATAATCGGCAGGAACCTCAGAAAGGTGAAAAATCAGTCACTGCCCAAGCTTCTGTATCCTTTATTGCGAAGCTGATGTTTTCATTCTCGGGATAATCCTAGCAAGGGGAATTGAAGTCCCCAATGAACAGTCCCGTGTGAATCAAAGGCGAACGAATCTTCAAGTGTAGCTTCATAGTGGGGCAAGGATGAAAAATATATCTCTACATGCGTAACTTGCAGAAGTATCTAAATCTCCGTCAGGCTTTGGACAGATGATATGTAAAACTTGGCGATCTTTACTTACTTTCCATGTAAGGCTCACAGCTTGAACGTGCGTCTCTGATGTCACATCCAAATTACGTGCTAGTTCTTTCGACTCGCGTGGCCCTAAAAGGAAAAGTACTGTGAAATATGCCACAGACAAACAAACGCTTCTCCTGATCAATAAAACGGTTAAAATGCAATGCAACGGATTTTACCTTCAAAAGGCTATCCTCAAGCAGCATACAAATGAATTAGATCTGTAAAAGCCAAAATACATCCAAAAACAGGCAGAAATTTTAAGATACGAGTGGAAAAGTAAAGAGAGCTTCTTGAATTCTACCGAGGGCAATCGTATTCTTGATTACTGCTGAACTGAAAACCACTTCGTCAAAGAAGGGAATAAATACAAATGGCACCTTTTGGAGGGACTTGAATCCACCTTAATATTACAAGCTTGCCTTCCCTGGCAGGCATGATATTACGGCCCCTTACAAGATGCTGACGTTTCCTTCTTGCATCTTGACAAATTTACATCCAATATTCAGTAAGTCTAAAAAATTCCCTACTTTTCGTGCATAGAAAGACTTGCTGATGATACCAGTTCAAGTCAGTTCCTATATATACTTTTCTGTCGAGCTCCTTCCTCTGTCTTCATCGACGGGTTTCGCGTCACACCCACGGTTCGAAACAACTTGACTAAATGACTGGGCGCATTGCTCACCCCTTTTTGGGGAAGAATTTACTGCATGCAAAAAAGGAAGACGAAGATTTGGTTTGATGACATCAATGAGTGGCGCCATGGCACGATCGGTAACCTTAAAACGATGATCAGTACCGAAATATGCCAAGGACAAGAGCAACAAAGGATTCAACGGAGCTTAACTAAGATAGTTAAGAAGAAAAAACATAACTATTTCTACATATATAAATTATAGATATACATTCAAACACGCACCTTTCCTACCGACAAAGATTTCCTTTACATCTGTTGATATGGAATTCCTGTCATACTGAATGCCGACTTTGACTTCATACGTTTCTCCTGAAGTTAGCTGGCGCACGGTATGAGATTTCGAGGTCGTTCGAATGAGCTTCCAAAAATCCCTCTGCTTCTTTCTAAAGCTTACAATGTATGTATAATTGCGTCCATTCACAGTGTGAAGAGGGGGGTCCTTGAAAAACGAAAAACACAATTCTTGAAAAAGCAATGCTTATAGCGAAATCTCTGTTTTTTTCTGGCTTGGTCTGCACTGTATGCCTTAGTTTTAGTTTGCTCCAAGTTGGTTTGGCCAACTTAAGTCTGGCTTGGCTTGGTTAGGCTTATTTACATTCTTCATTTTGACTTGGTTAGGCTAGGCTAGGTTTAGCTTGGGTTGATACTGCTGCAAACAGCGCAGCAAGCAAATTACCTAAACGCTTTTTGAAAGGAGGAATGATACGTGCTATTTAATGCTGAAGAAAAAGAAGAGCCGAAATAGCACTTTGAAAATCGCCAAAAAACCATGATTCAAATCTATATTTCAATGAATAATTTCAAAATTGAGGTGAACGGAATGAGACGAAGATTCACATGACATGTGGTTGGAAGAACTTCTCGCCATCTTGAAATTGAAGTTAAATCCTCGAACTGGTGCGCAACGCAAATCGAGTAGCATTATCAATTTTTCAAGAGACCTGAAAATTTCGTTCGAATTAGTACACGAGTTCGAATTAGGCAGAGTTGACTCTACTAATCTGAATTGTGAGTAGGAGGGATAGTAAGCAGAGAGCTAAGAGCACATCCTGGTGGTCGTTCATACATACTCGAATTAGTCGTGACTTCGGCTGGTACGATATTGGAATTTTTTAAAAAGTGTCAAAAACAGAAAAATTAGCGAGCAGAGTCGTTTAAAGCGTATCTGGTATTATTCAGAACTTTCTGCATTAGCCTAGTGTGAGACATTCAACGCCGTGATGGAATGAAAATAAAGGATTAGTGCTTCCTTTTCGCGACTCAGGCATCGTAAATAATCAAAGCAAACTATACACGTACCTCCCATTTAATCAAAAACGAATGCGGTGTTAACAATCGCAACTGAGTGATGCTGACAGGCTGCTCAGGAGCTGTGAATGAAACAAATGGTTAATGAATGCTTTCCTTCTAGTCTGCTATCAAATACCAGAACAAATTGTACGACACAGAAAAGCTATGATTATCAAGCAATGACGGGGAGTAACTCCAAATAAAACATAGAACAGATACAGGAGAGGCATACTAAGCCATTTAGTCCTTAAAAGCACGGAAGAACAGAACTCGACAATCCGCAATGCATACCCAATCATGTACAACAAAATCTTCAAAACAAGCCACGACTTATATGATTTTCGTAAGTCTTCCGGAATATTTTCAAATCGGCTTATTTTCAAGTGTTTTTTGAAAAACCGAAAACAAAGGAAGACAGAGCCACGGCTGAGCAGCCATCAAGATCATCTACGTACATTGAGTACAACTGGAAAATGCAACGCTGCATACTGAATCTCGCACTTGAATGGCATTTTGTATTTCACAACAGACCAAAAACCAAAAAAGTATCTTGCTATTGACTTCCATTTCGCCTTTCCTCAAGGTCGGACTATTATGACGTAAATCCGGCTTATTTTCGAAACGACCTATCTCCAAGGAATCACGATAATGAAAAATGGTCCTGCCAACACAACTTCAGACGAGCAAAAACAGATGTCAAATAATCAGTTATAATGAAGACCATTCTCCTAGGAGTCAAAACGAATGACAAAGCCGTTTGCACTGATCAACTTGGGAAATGCCAGATTGAAGAAGAAAATGGTGTGGTATCCTTTCGGAAGCTCATCGAACACCAGAATAGGGATGGAAGAAAAATCAACCCAAAAAATACCGAGTTGGAGCTTGCCAGTGTGTCAGTCACACTGTGAAGCCTGTGAAGCATCTTTTGAATACTTGCTTAATTCAAAACGCCTTAATGGCTCGGGATTAGGGAATCGTTCAAACGTTCCTTTCGGCGATTAGGAAAAACAGATGAAATGGAAAAGAGAATGAAACAGATTCATATCAAGAAATGCGTTTCATTACCTTTCTGGTGCTGTAAAAAGTTCCATTATAAGAATAAGATTGGCATTATTGGACAGTACCTTGCTTCATTACGATAATGAATAGCTACAAAAGCCTTAAACTGGGAAGATGATATTCGTAGAGAAGAAATGTCGTAAGCCATCTAAATGGACCGTCTTACCACGTGGTTTGGTGGCGAATCTGATTGATTTTCCGTGCCGTCTGCAAGCATCACTGATCTCAATTTTCACTGTATATTGCGAGCTGGGTTGCAAATCCGAAAATATTTCGGCATGTTGAATCCTTCCATTGAAAATTAACTTTCTGTAAAAAGATTTTCCGTCCAGTGTGAATGTCACAATCTGCTCCGTATAATTCCCGGTTGTTGCCCATGAAATTGTGACTGCACTTTCCGTTATAGTGGAGGCAGTCGCGTTAACAACACGTAAGACGCCTGGCAATAAAAAAGTTTATTCAAAATTGTTGCTTCATACGAGGGGACAAGACACGGGGCTTTAATACAGCTCCTATAGTAGGTTTACTACATGAATGCCGACAGTAGCATGCCGAATGTAATATACAAAAGCTATTCAGTTGACTCTCATTCAACGCAAGCTGAAGGAAATGATGATTGAAAGAACTCATACACAACAAGTGACACAAGTGTCATCTCTGAAGAAGGTCAAAGAAGAGCAAATCCACCAGTTGACACAGAAACAGCTGCATTGGAATTCACAGCCATAGCTTTGTAAAGCTACAAGCTCACAATGAAGTCCAGAGACGCATTGATTCCTGAAATAGCCCTTTTGCTAGTGGTACTGGAAAGTGCATCAAAATGCAACCACATCTTTCATCTGATAGGAAAAATGCAATAATTCAAATGTTACTCAGGCTTCTGTTGGATAAATATGCTTTCTTTTCCCTTAATTTTATCTAAATGTTGAACTGGCATTGAGTAAGGCTCAAACCTTGATAATATTGAGCCAACATGTCATTCGCTTGGAAAGAGACATTGCATCCATATACATCAACTGCCAGTCCAAGGCAAACATGAAAGCTGGTTGGAACAAACTTCAAAAATCTTGCTTTGACTGGGCAAGGAAAATAATTCATAATGGCATTGGTTGAATTGCTAGAAAACTCCTAAAAGTAAGAGAGTTGTATGTGAAATTACTCTGTAACAATAGAATAGTGTAAAGAAAATCTGTGTAAGAAAAAAGCAGTGAATGAGCATGAAATGGAAAATCAATTATTATTCAAAGGTTCAAGGATGAGAAACTGCAAAAACAACAACAAGATAGAGATTGTGATGACAATGACAGACTATGATGTTGATGAGGATGATAATGATGATGATGATGATGGTAATGATGTTGATGATGGTAACAATGATGACGCAATGCTAGAAGAACAAACAGTAGTTTTAATGGGGATCAAATGGCAACGTCAAGATGAGACACTGGAGGGCATATTCCCAATGAGGAATGAAAGCCAATAGATAGATAGATAGGTGATAATGATGATGATAATAATGATGATGATGATGATAATGATGATGATAATGGGAATGAGAATGGTGATGACATTGGTGATGATGATAATGATGATTACTATTACTGTGCTGATGATGATTATAATGATAACGATAATAATTATTATCATCATTACTATTTTGGTGATGATGATAATGATGACGTTCATTCTTATTATTACTATGGTGATGATAATAATATCATGGTGAAGGTGATGATTCATGATAATAGCAATAATGACAATTAAAATGGTAGTCATTATGATTTGATCATGCTAATGCCAATAATGCTGGGGCATTTCAAGGAAAACAATTGTAATTTTTGGATTCATCATCCACTCTGAGTATTTCAGACTAGCAATCTTTTGCAATCAGTGGGCTACGAAAATGTTTCTATTTCAAAAGTCCTTCAGCAAGAACAGGACACAATGAAACAAGCAACACTACTTATCACTCAAAGGGAAATTTCTCAACCAATGAAATGGAATACACACAATAGGAGACCAAATTAAAGGGTCTATCCAGTGAAAAATTCTTAATTTCGAATAAGTTACAATTGAGTGCTCTGATCCGGAATGCTGCTCATGAAAGCCATACATTCGTTGTATCTAGCAAAAATTTACCTTTATTTGTCCTGATTGATACACTGAAAATGTTTTTCCATCTTTGCTGTGCCAGACTTGAAAACTATTTACATAGCATGTCCCTTTTCCTTCAGTTTCTACTGCAGTTACTATCTTTAACTCTTCTAAATCAACTTGGAGAAAATTCCCGGCGCTTGCATTATGGAGGAATTTAGGCATCCAAACAGAACCGGACGAAAGCCTTCCATGGAAAGGGAGAAATTCCTTGTGACTGGAGCTTGCAGAAAAAGATGATGCATTTAATAAGCCACCATTTCTTGCACCCAAGGACTTGTTACAACCTGTAAGAGAAATTTTAATGCATGGAAGGGTAATGAATAATATTCTATCAAAAATAAATGCATTCAAATAGTTAAAATATTTGCAAAGATAAAACCAGTAGCACTCATTGGCAATGCAAAGTAGACAAGGTTCAAATTTTAAAGCTTGAAAACAACTATAAAAGGGATGAAACTTTGGCTCATTGATTAGTCTATCCGTGCCTAAAGCATAACCAAATTTCTATGGCCCTTGCTCTCTTTTTAAGATGGTGGTCACAAAGCAAGTGTAGAAATGAAATCATGCACAGTTCCCCCTTGCAGATGCTCTTGAGCTGACAGCTTCACTTTCAGGATTTTGATGTGACAAAATCTGCCTGAAAGCATTTGTGAATATACAAAAATCTAGAGAAGATAGAAAAATATTACAACTGGGTTTAAGATTAATGACTGTCAGACTTTACTGTGCAAACTCTCTTCCCACATAAAAGCGAAAAATGACAAGGAAAGATATATCTGTATTTACTAACCTTTAGGCATACTAGATAGGCATAAACTTTTATCTGCAATGTAGAAGTTAAAGCATTAAATAAGACTAATGCAAAAATAACATAATAATTTGTAATAACTTCATAAAAAGATCAATGATAGCATAAAATGTGAAGTCTTTTAGAGGGCTGCAAACACCACATGATCTACTTTTAACAAAATACATGAGTACTAATCTATGACAGGTCTGCAAAGTCATGCGGAGCTTGTTGGGCAGTAGCTAAGGAGATTCTTTCATACTGTGTTGCATTATGAACATTGATAGATACGCAAATCATCATAAGTCAGTCGTAATCATCGACCATTAATCATAATAATGATAATAATTATCACCATCATGATCATTTGCGCATTAAGTTTACAATTTGACAGGTCCCAGTGGGATATCAGATTTTGCAGCTGAATCTTTTTTTTAGTGAGTTATGCTGGGGAAAGGCCATGGTGGCCTCTACAATGCCTCAACAATGGAAGAAAGAAGAAAGCAAAAGGCTAAGAGGAGAGAGGAAGGACAGACGTTCCATAAGTTGCATGTTCTAGGGATGAATGATGATTTGTGGGATAGAGTTTGTGGATTAAGCAGTGAAACTTGGAAAGGGTGTGAATGAGTTGAGCTTCTGGTGATCTCCAACTAAACGACAATTGGAAAGAGGTTGGACAGATCTGGTGAGGTTAGGATTGTTGATGAGACAAATGGCTTTGGACTGGACTTTGTTGCGAAGACAGAGAGTGGATTTTGAATCTAGTGACCTGAATAAATATAGCGTGCTACTATCACCAGTGTCATCATTATGATAAGAACCATAATCAACATTATCATTATTAACATCATCATCATCATCATTGTCATCATCATCATCATCATCATCATCATCATCATCATCAGCATTAGAGTCACCATCATGACTAATATCAAAAAATATTTTTTTTATCTCTCCAGACTGTTAACGGGTCCCAGATGACAAAATTCACTTTTCAAAGTTTCATTTTGATATATACAAACTGAACATGCAAATAGCGATCTCTCTAATGATAGGTAATTTGTATTCATCTAGTCTAATTACAGGTAACTATTTATATTAAAAAAGGCATATAATTTTAACAAGAAGAGCTATAGGAGGGAAGAAAACTTTTAGTATGATAGAAGGCCCGGATAAGTCTAGGGCTTGCTGCCCATGCAGAATATATAAGTTGTGCAAATTGTTACACTAGTTAATTTAGTAATCATATAGTTCACATGCCCTTAATCAATAGTTAGATTGCTACACATCTGCATGAATGAACTACAATACTATCCAAAGATTAAGAGAACCTGCAGGGAAGTTAAAAAATTTAATGTGACAGCATTTTGATGATAGATCATTCAGGATGTAATGACATTCTGCTAACTTTGCACTAGCCTTATTATCTAGATTTGTCTAAAGCAGACGCTCAGTTTGACAACATAGAGAGTATTACAAGTGGGATTGGGTATATCAGGATGTAGGTCATTGACAGTGAAGTGAGAAGGGGAAAGATATTGTGGGAGGTTGACAAAAAGTGCAGCGATTCAAACATTACAATGATAAGGCCAAAATTGTATCACAGATTCCTGTCTCCATGTGAAGTGGCTTTAGCTGAGACAAATGCTACAGCCTATAACAGCCTGGAGAAGAGACTCTGGCTGGAAAAAGGAGCAGTCAGAGGTTTGAGAGAGATTCCACAGTGTGAGACTTTTGCAGGTTCCCAGTGCGTCATTAAGATACCTGACAGTGAAGTTGAAGACGTATTTGGTAGCTTACTTTGGGCAGAAGACCAAAGAGATTTTACAGCTTTTAAAAAGTGATTGAGGAGGAAAGTAATGATGAAGCCTTGTGAGATTAAGTTAGAATGGAGCTTTTCAGTGTGGTTCTGATGTACGGCCTTTAATACTTACTTAGTAATGATCATGATAAAAAAAATGCTAGCAAGCATACTGTTATCATCAGGGTCTTGTGCTAAAGGAATACATAAACTAAATGGACTAAAATCAAGCCAGGTGCATATTACATCGCATTTATATAAAACCATAAGCCTGAGGAAAACCAATTTATGATATCTGGTTGTATGATCACTTGTAATTTATAACTTGTGCATAAATTGATGTAAGTACTTTAAGTAAACAGGTCCTTGATTTAAAGCAGCAAATAATATGTTGCTGAAAAAGTTAATCTGTATGGATACTATTCTATTATTATCACCATTTATGTCAAACTGGCATCCCATCCCAACTAGAGAACCATATTATATGATTCTAGAAAAAAAACAAGGAACTGTTGGCTTCATTCATAAATCAAAGGAAAACGTTCGACCTTTGATAATCCAAAGCATATGAAGTTTGCGCACGGTTTCAGAAAGCCACGGAAAGCTTACAAGGCTTGCGCCTTCTTGTAGGATATTGTTCTGGGAGGAAACGAGGGAAGGCCTTGCGGATATATCTAAGTACATACAGCATGATTGCGTGTGTTCAAGAAGGGTTGAGCTCTACACCTGAGGAATTATGTTATCATAACTTCGTTTATTAAATCCAGCGAAAGGTCCCTGGCTTGGACTAATTAGTACTTTCGTTCTCTGTACTCGTGGTAGGTGACAAAACGATCAACAATTTCACTCGATGAAATAAAATAAAATTTCAAATAGGCAATATATTGTTTAAATTTGTGTTCTCAACTACGAACCATGCTTGAAGTTTACATCCACAATTTATGGTGTTTATAGTGTGGAATATGATATACGAAACCCTACCAAATTATCGAATTACTATGGGAAAATGACACGACGATACAGGAGATTCGAAAGATAGTGGCTTACAATTCTTGAACATACCATCATCAAAGCTTTCAAGTTCTTGGATTTCTCCGCGAAATTCATCTCCAAGACCGTCATCAAATACGTCTTTCATCTTATCGTTAGTGAGATAACTATGTGAGTCGACAACGTGAAGGGAAGGCCTTATAACTCAAGAAAGAAAACAATTTACCTGTGAGAAAAATAGCAAATATATTTGTAAATATGAGAGTGTGGTATAACATCTTGTACGTGCTTGATGCTTCATGTCCTAAGATCCTCTTTCGGTACATTTCCCTCTGATCTCCAGCGTCCACCCTCTTCCTGTCTCTATTCTTTTCTGATATGCGGCTTATCACTGCCTCGCTTTAGTGTCGAGGCTAGCCGATGCAGGTTTTCCATCTGTTTCCTGGGTAATATATGCCAAACCACGGTCGGTTATTTACAGTCGATTATAAACGAAGCCTTGCTTAGAATCAGCTAACATAATTCTACATGCACCAAGGAGCTTGTTTGAAGTGAATGAGATTATACACAAATGCTGCACGTGCAAGCTAATCCATCCCGCATCCCACTGAGTGATCAGTCCAATGAAAACGTTCAGATATTGTGCCAATCCAAAACTCGACGAACGCTTGTTCCATATACGAGGGCAACAGAGCGCAGACTATTGCATGCGAATATAACCTTCTTTCGCCAGTGGTGAATTAAGTCACTTTGATTCCTGATGGCCTACTTAAATTTTTGGTAAAATGCCTAAGCCGAATCATCATGAAGATGTGGGCTTGATCATTTACCTATGTACCACTGCTACGTTGCATGCTCTTTAGTGAGTTATGTTGGGGAAAGGCCATGGTGGCTTATACAATGCCTGAACAAAGGAAGGAAGAAGAAAGTGAAAAGCTAAGAGGAAAGAGAGATCAGATCCAGTTTATTGATCTTGCATATTCGATTTTGAGCGTAGCGGAAACTAGAGATAGGACTCTTGAGTTTCTTTCTAGGAAAGTGGATTTTATGAGGCGGTTTCCCGTTGCCTTCCTCGCCAATGGCGTTTCTATTGTGACACGTGGCGAAATCGAGCTGACAACCCTGTGTCATGAGTCTGCACGCTAAGCACTACACCACGGCACCACCATTTACCACTTACCAATTCAAAATAACTGAAGTGGTTTTGCTAGAGTTGCTGGGAAGTTGATTGAATGAACTTAAAACATAGCGAGAGTCCATGAGTAAGTATCTGTGTTCGGTGTTTGGATAGCTCAGTGGTAAGATCCTTACGCATTGATCCTATGGTCAGTGGTTCAAATCCCCCGTCAGCTAAACTTTCACTTAGAGTGAGGAGAGTCGCCGGCTCTCTGCAATTCCAGGCGTAGGAATCAGGTGTGGTCACATCGAGAGGAAAGACCTAGACACTGCTCGATGAGCAAAAAGCTTCTCAGTGTCCAAATTTCTACCTTTGACACCTAGGTAGAATCATATATAAAAAGGTTCATGAGTTTTAAAATTGGATCATGTCATATAAATATCGTGCACGTCAGCATGGATAATGTACTTGGTACAAATAAGTGATGAAGATGAGAACGATTCCTGCATCGTTCTCGCGGTTCATAAGCTCCGTTCATGTGACTCCTATGCTTTTCCGCTTTGCGTTATCGTCACAATAGTTTACAAATGCGTCACAGTTGGTGTGGTGAAGTGCACGGAAATAGGTTCGTCTGTCCTCCTGACAGTGAAGATATATGCAATATCGTCTTATTTCCCGAAGTCCTACAACATGTATTCTTTCAAACCCAAAATCAATAAATTTGATCTTACCTCCCTCCCTAGTAGCCTTTCTCTTCTTCTTTTGTAAGGACTTTGTTAAGCCCTACCAGGGCATTTCCCCAACATAAGAAAAATTTAAAAAAGAAGAAAAATATGTTCTACTCAAAAACTAAATCGAAGCAGACAATATATTGCTTCCTTCTCCAGCCAGGTTGTGTTTCGAACTTCCCGATCACATTTCTTCTCCACGCTTTTCAATCCCGCCCCCCCCCCCATTTTTGGCAAACTACGCAAAGTTCCCCTTCTAAATCTAAAACTTCCCTTTTTGCCTACTCATTATTTTGCCAAATTCTCAATAGAAGATAAGAGCCAGAACGATATTTGTAATCAAAGCTTTCTATGAGGATGATTGTCAGCATCACATTTTCATTGAATGGACTTGCAGTTTCATCTCTGATAGGTCGATTGCCATCAGAGTCGACGGCTTCCTCTCTAATCTGCCCTCCATCAATGCTGGTGTACCCCAGGGGACTGACTTTCATCAAGTCTCGAAGCCATATTGACGTGATACCAAGGACTTCTTTTAATTTATTGTTAATAGATACTGAGACGCATTTTGCTTGTCGAGCAGTACCCAGGTCCTCCCTCTCTATGTGAATACACCTCGTGCTTCCTACGCCTGTAATTGCAGAGAGCGAGCGGCTCTCCCCTGTATAAGAGAGCTTAGGTGAAGGTGGATTCCAAACACTGACCATAGGATCAATGCGTAATAATCTTGCCACTGAGCTATCCTACCAAGAACGTCGACCCCTTGTTCATCATTGCAATCCAAGGTTGAGAAGAAAGCAAATAAAATCATAACTACTTGGATTTAAGATTGATAATAGAATCGAAAATTGGCTTCTTCGCTCGAAAAGGATCACTTAAAATCTGTCAATGCTAGCAAGTATGAACTAACGGTTCATCTAAAGTTCCTCCCGTCCTATAAAGTGGCAATGATTGCATCCATGTCTTCAGTGATGCGATCTCTCTTTGCATGGTTGGTTTGATTGCTCTCGATATACTGCTGCTTACCAATCTTGCTGCTGACAATCTTCTGGGCCATTATGCTTGCTTGCTCAATCAACTGCTTTCGTTCAGCTTCCTTCTTCTGCAACTCACGAAGCTTAAAACATAAAGACATCAATAATCATATGAAGCACAGATGGCACTAAAGGGTAGCCTTCAAATTCATAAATTCATCAATGAACCCAAGACTCAACCTATCAACCTATCAACCTATCAACCCCTCACCCAATCACCCAATCATTCAACACTGCAAATTTGATGTCATGAAATTTCAGTGATGAACTTTCACTTATCTGAATGCATGACAAAGACAGTGCAAAATCAACCGGCTTTTCCCCAAATAAATAATGTGAAATCTAAATTTCAGGAGAACCATAAAGCCCTGAAATAAGAGCTTCAAATGCCCCCATAGTTTCTCCTGTACAAAAATTCAAGTGATCACATCATAAATGAACTGACCTTATCAGCAAGCTCAGGATCTTCCTTCACAAGAGCAGATTGGTGAGAGATGACTTTGTTATTGGCAGAGCTGTAATCACTATTGATTTTCTTAAGGGCATTGTTGAAACCAGTTGCGTCACGTGATGATTTAAATCTATCCATTTCAGCGTCGTACAAGGCAGCGAATCCTGCTCGTTTTTCCAGCAAAGAGACAAGCTCTTCAAGAAGACCTGCAGCCTTCATTCTTGATTCTTTTGCTGCATCCTGAAAGGTAGAAAAATATTCATCTGAAGAAAGTTCCTGTTTCTATGCAAGGATAGCTCTCACCTTGAGAGAAGAGAGTTGTAAGGTTTATGTGATTCTACCTATAAGACTATTGTGTGGTTATATCAGCAGAAATGAGTAGGCCATTGCTTGATGAGAATATGATCTCAATGCTTTCCATACTAGTGTTGTAGGCTCAGTAGAAACAAGTAAAAAATCTCATGCAAGAGAACATTGTTGCTTTCAAATTGTAGCCATTTTACAGAAAAGGATAACAAGACCATGTGATACTCTTTAAAAAGTCACTCTTAAAAACAACTGGCCATTCACATACATTAACTGTGCTTTGATAACTGTGCTTTGAGTGCTTTGATAACTGTGCTTTGATAACGTACTTTCATAACACTCAGCAACTCTGGGGTCAAAAGCATTACCCAAAAAATGTTTGTAAGGTACAAATACTATGCAAGTAATACCTTTGTAATGGAGAAATCCATGCGTACAACAATGATGACTAGTAAGAAGAAAAGGTAAAATGCCCCGACCACAAGAAGGGGTTCTTGAAGCAACAAGAGCTTCTGGAAATTGTAGAAAACCTGAAATGAAAAAAAAACGTTTCTTGGCAACAAAAGCAACAAATTGCTCAAGAATAATGTGCATTCACATCTTGGAAATATGTTTCATAACTTAAAGACATTTCACGAATGATGTCAGAAAACATTCGGTCCAATATTCATTACTGGCATTCAATTCATACAGCCTAGTTCTGAAGTTTACAATAGAACTTGCCACATTTACTCTTGGCAAGGTAATCAAGAAAGATACTACTATGAATAGCATCCTGGGTATAGAGATTTTTCACAAATTTCCAGCACGTTTTAGCATAGAAGGTAACAGTAGAAAAATCCATGGTTTCTAGTGAGCATCTTATCTCTTACTTCCCATTATTCCTTAGCCTTGCACAAACAAAAAACATCAAATATAAATCAATAAAAT
Organism: Pseudorhiza aurosa; assembly: GCA_964026355.1. Lineage (NCBI taxonomy): Eukaryota > Metazoa > Cnidaria > Scyphozoa > Rhizostomeae > Lychnorhizidae > Pseudorhiza > Pseudorhiza aurosa. Next base: position 4,570,469 of record OZ032114.1, on the reverse strand, counting down.
CTGCTATAATGACAATATAACATTTATACAATGGATATACACTTCAACAAAAAAACGCTGCTATAAACATGAATCCAGCAAAGCAAAAGTGAAAGATAGACCATTCCTATCAAACCTAGTAGCCATCACAACAACCATTCACAAGCCCTATACATACCGAAAATGTCTGTGTAATAGCTCCATATGTTGTTAAAAGAAGTAGTTGCTTATGGTCACCTGGAAGTTCAGTGTAAATCTTTGCACGCATGAAACAGAAGGACTTCCTAGATACACGGGAGCCTCATGAAACATTTGCTGCTTTGGACTTGCTTCTGGTGTTTTTGCAACTTGAAATAGACTCAAAAGCTCTACATACATAATACCTCATCATTAATGAAAGTTCACTATGACATCTACTTGAAAAATGCTCCATGCCATAAAAGCATTGAACAAACCTCCATATCTTGGATATGATTGTCAACAACATTATCCTTCTTCAGAATGATGACTGGACGGCCAACAGTATCAAGATAGGTGTGATGGACATCCATTGATTCTTGTTCCATGGCAAACGGTGTATTTGATTTTACATTCCTGCAAATAAAACAGGTCATTTTTGCCTGAATTTATCTTATTTTTCGTTGAGATATAGATTTCAAATCAAGCGATAAAAGGTCTTTTTGCCAAACCAAATTTATATTTGGGGTTTGATCAAGGAATTCTAGCACAAAAATACAACAGGAAAAATATGTTGTTTGGCACTGACATTTGCCAGCATTCTACCTCAAATTGAAGATTATACATAGTCACTAATTTACATTTTATAATCAGTAGAAAATTCAGCTAATACAAGGAAAGGTGAGGGTGCAAAGAATTGAAGAAAAAAAGGAAAAATTCTTCCACTTACTTAACACCTTCTGGAAGAATGACTTTCACTGTTAGCTTCTCAACAACAAAGTCATCAAAAATGTGATCAATAAATCGCATTTTGAGTCCAAATTTATCACCTAAGAATGAAAAATTGTTCATGATGAACAAAAAATGGCAGAATAAATGTTCAGTTGTACAATACTTTAATTTACATAAAAGAGCCAAAGTACGATTTTGTCAGAACAGCCTCAACTGAGAGAATCAATGCAGTAGCTTGATAAGTAGTGGATTCCAAAAAGAGTAACAAACCTTTGCTGAACAGATACTCATACGAGGGTACATTGTATCCAATGTAATATTGAGTTTTCCATCCTCCAAAAAGAGGGAATCTTGGCCTAAGCTCAAGCTCAACGGAATCTTCTTGGACAAGCATGTTGCTTGTGGAAATATTTCCAATTACGTCCCGATAATAAACATCTTTAGCAGCAGCTGGCAGAGCGACTTTCAGTGATTTGACAGCAGCATAGGTTTGTGTTCTCTGGTAGTCATATCGTGAAAATGTTCCCTAGGAGGAAAAAGGGATGTCAGGGGCTTATTTTTGCTCTTAAAATGACAGTTAAATGTCACTTGATGTCTGAAGTACAGAAAACCAGGGGTAACTGTTCCAGAGAAAAACGATGGGTTTTTGCATACAAAGAACAGAAAAAGCTTTAGCAAATGCTTGGATATCCTTACTGTTTAGAAGCTCTCCCAATCTTATGTAGAGGTCTACAACATTCTAAGAGCAAACCAATTCAGATTTGGAAATTAACAGCAGAAAGTCAATTTAACCGTTACCTTTAAAAGGGCACCAACATGCTTGATTGTAAAAGACTCCTCAATGGCAATATTTCCCCAATGAGAAACTTCAATAGTCCTTGTCATTTCAGTCACCTTTCATTGAATAAAATGATATCTTACTGCAAACTATATAAGTTAAAACCTACTAGGGTAATGCATGCAGGATTTGCAAATTCTAAATGCCTTGCACCATGTATAGAGCCCCTGGAAAAAAGCTTCTACATGATGTGCCAACATTTTTGCTAGAAGTTATCATCAGAGTAATAATGATCAGTAAATGACAGGCAATATTTCCAATGAAAAATGCTGGCATCTTCCCTTCCTGTAAGTGAAAGTTTAGCTGAAGGTGGATTTAAACCATTGACCATATGATTAATGTGCCCACACTGGGCTATCATGACACCTTCAGGATGCATGTACAATTCAAGGAACAATGTTTACCTCAAAAAATGGTGTCAGGGTTTCATAAGGAATTTTTAACCAGCAGAGATAAAAAGTAACCATCAGTCCCTTGCGAATGATGCATCAATAATTGTCTCTTCTTTGAGAACATAAACAGGTAAAAAATTTCTACAAATATACTTTTACATCACAATAATGAAACTGACTGTTGTATGAAACTTCTCAAGAATTGAAAACTTACTGCAATAAATGGGGAGTTGTTTTCATAATGGATTTTCATATTGTCAACACTAAGAGGCTTGACATTGCTGTATGGTCCATATGTAATGACACTTTCACTGATGCTTGTGGGCTTCAACTTGCTGTGACTTTCCACTGTTGATGAGGCCAACTTGACAGTGGTTGTTTGGGTCTTGACATTATAGGGCAGATAAACATAGTGATTTCCTTCAAACACAACAAGCTGCTTCTCCGATTGACCGATTGATGTTGGAAATGGTTTGAGAATGTGTGTAAATACTTCATCCACAACAACATTTATGGATCTTCCTGGGGCAAGATCTGATTCTAATTTGATTTCAAGGAAAAATACTCCCCTGAAAGTGAGAAAGGGAGAATGAAATAAGTTTTGAAAGAAACTATAAAACTTGCACAAAGATAATAATACTCAGTAAGAGGCCTGATTATGAATTAATGCACACGAAAGACAAAGATGCAGCTAAATATCAATAGCTCATATTTTCATACTTGTTTGCTGAAACTAATGTTTCTTTCACTAACAGCTTCTCATCATCATCGTCATTCTTCCCTTTTGCCTGATGGATAAATACAGACAATAATTTATTCACAAACATTCCATTTTTGTCAATTTTTCAGGTGAAAAGCTTTCTAGAACTTAATGAATGTAAAACCCAGCATGTAAACAAAGCTGTAATTCAACGCTTTTATTTTTTCAAAAAGCAAACTTCCAACAATCACTCTTTTTAACCTGCCATTGCTTCGTTAAGTGATGGAAGTGATAGCTTATGGTAGCACCTCTACAATTTGCGTCGTGGCAGCAAACGTTCTGCTAATTAAGAGGGTTGCCAACAAGTAAGTCTTTAAATGATTTCAGGCCAATTCATACATGGAATCTACTTATAATGGAAAACAAGGACTCAAAATGTGCTCGATCTAGAATTTCTAACAATAAAATCTCCAATAATAAAATTAATGAACTATTTTGATACTGTCGAGGACCTGAGCGAGGGCAAGTATCATGAATGATGCCAGAACAATGAAATATACTTACAGAAGCACTAGCATATGCCAGGTGATTAGCAAGTTTGGAATCAACGCCAATCAGGAAGGATTTGCAAGAATCAGAGCCAGCATTCTCCAGCGTTATATCCAAAGTTACTTTTGCTAGTTGAGTTGAAATGTCCACTGTTCGCTCGACTTTGTTAACAATTAATTTATCATTTATGATGGAAGAACTGTAAAATTTCCATGTCAAAGTGAAGAAAAATATGCAAGCAAAGAGTTTTCCGTGCTCCATCTCTGATGTTATTCCTTTCTCTTCCGATTATTTTGGATTAGGCCGCGACCTTCCTGAGCAAAAGGAAGGTGATTTGTTGATGAAAAGCAGAAGGAATATTGTTTCAGCCTCAGTTAGAAGAATCGAATCTCGCTTCCATGAAAAGGCCACGTTTGAGTTTTGAAAGTCACTACAGAGTACAATCCAATTCAATACTTACCCGTGTAAGCGGTACGATCACTTTGTTCCAATCTTTGCGTGCAATAAAGACTCAACAGTTAAGCATAATAACATTCAAGGGCTCAAATTTTAGGCTATAACTTTAGATTAATCATACTAAAGAAGAAATACTAGACTATTCTCCCTCCTCGATTAGTTTACCTTTTGAGAGAGCAACTCCTTGAGAAACACGAACATTCATGCAATTCTCCCTTGTTGTTATGTAAATATGTATTACACCGTATCTCCATTCAATTTCAAGTGAAATGGTCATTTTTTAGTCTGGTGCATCTTCGAAATGTGTAATTAATCAAATTAAGATAAAAAATTAAAACCGAAGTGTGTTTTCCAAGAGGGATGAGAGAGAGGGCCATGGTCCCGTTCAAAATTTTCAAATCTGATGTCCTTTTTCCAAACGAGGATTCTTTCCTAAAGCGAGCTTTTCTACGTAACTTGACCTCCCATGAATAACCTACCTGTTTTTGATTCATGGAAGACGCCTTTTGAATACCACCAGGTGCAGTTAAAGCATCACCCTCTCCCATTCACTTGCCTACAAATCCTTACTTGAGTGGAAAGGCCACAGTGATTAGGCACCTATCTACATTATTCTGGAGATCTAGTAGTTCCTCTAACCATATAGATTACAAAACCTCTTACCTCCTTCGGTAGTGGCTTTGCCTTAATAACCCTAGGCATTTACAAATACGACCACAACTAAGGCTGCCAATTTACTGAACGTCTTGCCTTCTTCTTGCCTTCCTGAATCTTACAACTTACCATCTTTCAAATCTAAGATCAATAAACTTGATCTGATATTTCTCCTGTTAGCCTTCCGCTTTCTTCTTTCTTCCTTTGTTGGGGCCTTGTATAGGCCACAATGGCCTTTCCCCAACGTAATTCGCTAAAAAGTAATAGGGCTGGAAAACTCTAAATGACGAGCTACGGTGATCGACATGGCGAATGGAAGGAGAGGCAGCGGAAGACCAAAGACAAGGATTTAAGACGATGTCGACGAATTGACCCGATTAACCGTGGTGAAGGTGGCTCGTGCGGCGGAAAATCAGGACAAAGGGGGACTAGGGTACGCCATCTGTCGAAAGATGTCACTGCTTGATTCTTGGAAGAAGTTTCTCAAAGCCGTCGCAGACTTAATGAGTTAATACGAACGATAAAGAGCCGCCATAAAATTCGATCCTGCTTGTACTTCCCACGAATACTACCACAGATGTGCAGTCCCATATCTATCCATCTATCCATCTATCCATCCATCCATCTATCTATCTATCTATCTATCTATCTATCTATCTATCTATCTATCTATCTATCTATCTATCTATCTATCTATCTATCTATCTATCTATCTATCTATCTATCTATGCCTATCTATCTATCTATCTATCTATCTATCTATGCCTATCTATCTATCTATGCCTATCTATCTATCTATGCCTATCTATCTATCTATGCCTATCTATCTATCTATCTATCTATCTATCTATCTATCTATCTATCTATCTATCTATCTATCTATCTATCTATCTATCTATCTATCTATCTATGCCTATCTATCTATCTATCTATCTATCTATCTATCTATCTATCTATGCCTATCTATCTATCTATCTATCTATCTATCTATCTATCTATCTATCTATCTATCTATCTATCTATCTATCTATCTATCTATCTATCTATCTATCTATGCCTATCTATCTATCTATCTATGCCTATCTATCTATCTATCTATCTATGCCTATCTATCTATCTATCTATGCCTATCTATCTATCTATGCCTATCTATCTATCTATGCCTATCCATCTATCTATCTATCTATCTATCTATCTATCTATCTATCTATCTATCTATCTATCTATCTATCTATCTATCTATCTATCTATCTATCTATCTATCTATGCCTATCTATCTATCTATCTATGCCTATCTATCTATCTATGCCTATCTATCTATCTATGCCTATCTATCTATCTATGCCTATCTATCTATCTATCTATCTATCTATCTATCTATCTATCTATCTATCTATCTATCTATCTATCTATCTATCTATCTATCTATCTATCTATCTATCTATCTATGCCTATCTATCTATCTATCTATGCCTATCTATCTATCTATCTATCTATGCCTATCTATCTATCTATGCCTATCTATCTATCTATGCCTATCTATCTATCTATCTATCTATGCCTATCTATCTATCTATGCCTATCTATCTATCTATGCCTATCTATCTATCTATGCCTATCTATCTATCTATGCCTATCTATCTATCTATGCCTATCTATCTATCTATGCCTATCTATCTATCTATGCCTATCTATCTATCTATCTATCTATCTATCTATCTATCTATCTATCTATCTATCTATCTATCTATCTATCTATTTATCTATCTATCTATCTATCTATCTATGCCTATCTATCTATGCCTATCTATCTATGCCTATCTATCTATGCCTATCTATCTATGCCTATCTATCTATGCCTATCTATCTATGCCTATCTATCTATCTATGCCTATCTATCTATCTATGCCTATCTATCTATGCCTATCTGTCTATCTAGAAATAATTTGTTACTAGAATGCGAAGATGAATGAAGAAGATCTAACCAAAGTCATTAATAACATTTCTTCTTCAATATCATCTCTACAATTTCAAGCGAAGAAACGCGAACAAATACGATGCAGAAACTTCGCTTCGATATTTCTTTTAACGTTACCTTAAGCTGGTTTTACTGCTACAAACCTTGCTCCTAATGCAAGAGAAAATAAGGTCTAATAATGCGAAAGGCAGTGACAAAGGGATGGCTTCACATTAGAGGATCTCAAAATGACGTTGCCTGCATGATAACGAAGACACGAAGAAACTTACAAAAGCGTGTCGCACCTGTTCCAAATAGGCCATACAGCCTCAAATAGAATCCGAGGGACAGAGTTGTTCTGCAACGAATCTATCGTATGCTGGAGAGGCGTTTGCTCGAAAAAAGGAACAAAAAATCAATACGAAAAGACCTGGTTGGCAAGCTTTGCAATGAAAGCTACGGAAATATATAAATAAATCCTGACCGATCAGTCACAGCTTTCAATTCCACCTAAACAATATTGGTCGCTTCAATATACCCTTTCTTACTTCGGGGCTGATACTTATTCTCATTACTGAACAGGGCATTGCTATAGACATAGACTAGTACTGACAAACAGGATGAGACAGTAACAATGCTTGGAGACTCGCCATAGCTGCGTATTGATAGTCAGGTACGTAATCTTGATTGCAAAATATCAGTTAACGATAACGGGTGAATCACACGCTCAGCTCACGAACAACTGTATAATAACCCTAAGCCAGGACTGCAATATAATTGTTCACGAAGATCCTTGTGTAGAAAGTGCGTAGAAATTGTGTAGGATGTTACTAGATCACTTAGGAGCATCATTCTCTGGTTCTTTTAAATTTTCCCAACGAAGATTAGTGAGTCTTCCTCTTTACTCTAACGACTGGAAAAGCACTAAGGATACAGTTAGCGTCAAATTTCCATTCGATAAAAATGAATCTGTTTTGAGAACTTGCAACACATCAAGTGAACCAGATAAAACTCTATTTGCGGGACTATATAATCAATGGTACATAAAACCTGATTAGCCCTTAAAAGGTGATATTCAAGAAAATTATGTCTTACATCCTAAAGACAGTTGAATATCATACATGAAAGACGCCATGTTGCAAAACACAGAGAGAGCTGCTTGAAATTTGTGGGAATATAAAAAATAATTTTCTCTGCTTCCTTAGGCGTTGTGAAAACAGGTGAAGAGTAAAGCCGCTCGCTACACTTGAGAACTGCTATCTCGGGTTCTAGAAGAAGGTTCTAGAAGCACCTGCATCGCTCCTTCGATGGGGAAGTCTCTTGACATAAATCATACAACTTTGTCTAGCAAATTCTACTTGCATTGCGTGAACTTACTTTAAGAACACAAATACTACATAAAACCGATTAAAAAACCCTTGTTATCACAGTTAGCCCAAATTACATTCGACTCGAATTATAAATTAAAATAGGATTGGTAAAATTATGGTCCAGTTTATAATTACAACGGAACTCAACAGTTAATTAGAACATGTAATGACAAGACAACTACGGATACCTCCGTTATTCATCCATTGTCCACGATACGAAGATAGGTGCCTACCAACTAAGCACCGTTGTGGTTGTTATCGTGTTCAATACCAGGTGCACAACCTTGACAAACTGCGAGCCACATGTCCATAAAAACAGTGCGGGACGTTTGCTTGCTGCCTTCTCGGACGCGGAATTCGTCTAAAAATGATGTTTAAAGAATGTAATGAACTGAGAATGAAAATAATTCTTCTACGGAGACAAAACTGTTGGGAAATCAAACCATTAACCTTTTCTCGATGATGTCTGGGACACTAAGAAATGACACATATCGAGAATTGTTCGCGCTGATATGATTATATTTTGCGGTTCCTTCCCAAAAATATTGAGTGGACATTTGACAAGGTTTGCCTTAGCGCTGAGTAGTATTTAGCCCACGCTTCTGGGGCAGTCAATCAGTATGCATTAGACAATTAGAAATCCTGAGCTAAAATCTTCAATGCCAGCAAAGTATCACCGATACATTGTCATGACATTATCAAGACTTGATTCAAGTATGAAAATTTGAGACTGGGTGGTCAGAGTGAAGGTAGAGCGAATAAAACGGACAGACGCATGGTAATGAAACAGGGAGGGAAAGAAACAGGGAGGGATAGAAACAGGGAGGGATAGAAATAGGGAGGGATAGAAACAGGGAGGGATAGAAACAGGGAGGGATAGAAACGGGGAGGGATAGAAACAGGGAGGGATATAAATAGGGAGGGATAGAAACAGGGAGGGATAGAAACAGGGAGGGATAGAAACAGGGAGGGATAGAAACAGGGAGGGATAGAAACAGGGGCTATACACAGGTCCCATTAAATGACTTCTTCCCTTCAAAACAGGTGAGCCATTTCTCAAAGTTCATCAAATTGTTAGTATGTAAAGCAAGAAGCATTGAAGACAATATAAATAGCAACCTATTTGTCGTTGGACTAGTATGAAATCTTAGCAAAAGTTTGAGCAACTGTGTAAAATGTGGCAAGTGTAGCTATAAAATGGCTTAGTTCGCCGATACATGAAGTTGAATTTTTCTGTATATGCATTGTCAACGGACACTGAGAAGCTCTTTACTTATCGAGCAGTGTCCAGGTCCTCCCTCTCCATGTGACAAACTCTCGTGATTCCTACGTCTGGACTCACAGAGAGTAAGTGACTCTCCTCATTCTAAGTGAAAGTTTAACTGGGGGTGGATTCGAACCACCGACCGCAGGATCAATACGCAATAACCTTGCCATTAAGTTATCCTGACACTTTTAAAACACTGACACATGTAGTGGTATGAAACCACCGGAAGAAAAACAAAATAGTTTATAAAACCCATAGTGTTGCACAATGGAATATGCATACGATCCATTGGGCGGAACGATGAAACAGAAAAACATATGTTATATTAAAAGCTTATCAGGATATGCAATCAGCTGACTGTTGCCAACAAAAACGCCTGAAAAGCAGGTGAAAATAGGTAGAAGGAATGGATTGCGATCAGCGGGTCTAAATTTGGGCATAAAGGAGATTGGAAGCAACGGTCAATCTGTTGCGCCCAGACAAAACGGTGCGTGGACGTTGAAAAAATTTCCGCTACAACAAATATATTTTATAGGTGGTAGATGGGTTTTACTCATCGTCCGGGGCAGTACCACCACTCTACCTTTTGGTGCCTTCAGTGACTATGTCACTTTCAGCTCTAGGGTAGAGATGCCGGCGCTTGTGGTTGATTTGCCATTATGAAAAAGGGACTGCTGGAGACTGACTTGCCAGTCTCTTCCCTGGCTAAACCTGAGGGTACCGTTGGAAAGGGTGCACTGCAGGCCCCGCCGCCAGATAGTACAGAGGCCCAAACCCATTGGTAGCGCATTGGGAGACTGCCTCATCAGCTGGTGTATAATCCCGGACTGCCTGTCATGCCAGTTCGCAACTGGAGCCACTCGCAGCTCGCAGCTCCGGAGGGGGGGGGGGCTTCTGAGGCCACAGGATAGCCAAGGGAACTCTCAAGGGATTTCAGATTACCGCTATCACTGTCATTTTGGTTGTTCCAGCCACCACTCACCACTCCTTTAACATCATTCAAAATAATATAAAAACAGCTCAACTGCAGCAACTAACGTGGCACCTAAACTCTTTTCCATCTCATTCTACAACATCCGTGGACTATCTTCTTCAAACCCCTATGCACTCTTCCTCATTGAAACCAAAATCAAACTCTCGATCACAGTAACAGTACCGTTCTCTCTCCTCATCTCAAACGCCCAGGTTGTTTTTCTCCTTCTTCCCTAATGGCGAGGTCTGTGCATTTATTCGTTCTGATGTGCAGACCTTACACCTCAAACAATTCGATCTTTCTAATTCTGGCTTTCAACTCTTCTGGTTGAAAATTTCCCTTCCTCATGCCACAAAGTACATTTGCACTCTATACCGCTCTCCTAACTCAAACAATCATGAACTTCTTTTCGACCGCCTTTCCAACTCAGTTGTAAGCACCACTCTACAGTATCCACGCTCTGAAATCATTGTCATTGGTGATTTCAACGTCCACAACTCCGACTGGCTAACCTTTTCTTCTAATGTCCCCAACCCTGGTGGTCGGGACGCTGAGGCCTTTGCCATTATCAATGACTTGACACAGATAATACCAGAGCCTACATGCGTTCCTGATCGTGCAGGAGGCAAAGCAAATAGCCTCGATATTTTCCTCACATCTAATCCTAGCATTTAATTTCCTCCCACCGTTAGCTCTCCTCTTGGTAGCTCTGATCACTGTCTCATAACCTTAAGGTATGACTTCCTCCCTCACCTGGACAGGCCCTTTGCTCCGCAAAGATTCTTTCACTATAACAAGGCTGACTGGGACTCCCTTCGCACTTTTTACTCTTCTTACCCTTAGTCTTCAGGCGTTTCAAATGATCCTTCCTCTCTTGCTTCTTTCATCACCGACGCAATACTTCTTGGCATGGATCTTTTTATTCCCTCTTAATACAAGCCTGGTAAAAAAATTCCCCTAAGTGGTTCAATTCACAGTGCACCAAAGCTGTAAATAACAAAAACCACTACTTCAAGGAATGGAAGCGACTTCAAACCCAACACTCAAGAACTTCTTTCATCCAGTCACGCAATACTTGCTCCAAAACCATCAAAAATGCCAAATCATCTTTTGTCCAACGCATCAACAACAAAATCGCTTCCTCCCAGGCTGGCTCTCGCTCCTTTTGGTCTATGGCCAAAGTTGTCTCCCATGATTCTTCTTCTACCACTCCTTCATCCAAGGCCAATCTGTTTGTATCAATCTTTGCCTCCAACTCCAACATGAACGACCGAGGGTTCCAACCACACTACTTCCCCTTTCGAAATTCACTATGTCGCCCATTAAACTCTCCACACGAAAAGTGCGCCAAACCCTTCTCCAGCTTGACACCTCCAAATCCAAAGGCCCTGATGGTATTCCAGCAATAGTTCTCAAAACCTGTGCTCCTGAACTTGCCCCTATTCTTAACAAACTATTCCAGCTTTCCTACACTCTTGGCACATTTCCCACCTCGTGGAAACAAGCCCACGTCTTTCCTATCCCAAAAAAAGGCGACAAGTCTAATCCACTCAACTATCGTCCCATTGCAATCACTTCACTCATCTCTAAAACTATGGAGACCATCATCACTAAACAACTTCTTACCTTCCTTGAAACAAACCATATTCTCTCTGATCACCAGTTTGGCTTTCGAAAAGCCAGGTCTACTGGTGATCTTCTTGCTTATGCAGTCCATGTCTGGTCCTCTGCTCTCGAATCCTGTGGCGAGAGCAGAGTGATCTCTCTAAATATCACCAAGGCTACTACCGATGTTTGGTCTCCATTACAGTCTCATTAAATGGATTGGTAGTTTCCTCTCTGATAGGAAGATTGCCGTCAGAGTTGACGGCTTCCTCTCTAGTCTGCCCTCCATCAATGCTGGTGTACCCCAGGGCTCTGTCAGCTCCCCTGTACTCTTCATTCTCTTCATAAACGACCTACTGACCCCTACGTCTGCTAGCATTCACTCCTTTGCTGATGATACCTTCCGAAGTTCTTCATTTTCATTCAATCCACATGGCCATGCTTCCACCGATATCCAACTCCACCGAAGCATTTCAGCCTCGCTTCTCTCCAATGATCTGACAGTTATTAAGAAGTGGGGTAAAGACAACCTAGTTTCGTTCAACCAAAGCAAGACGAAACAGACTGTCATTTCACGCAAATGTAATCAAAACTTTCCACCTGTCCTCATGAATGGTGATGAAATAGACAGTTCAGCTTCTTTCACACAACTTGGTCGTTCCATTTCATCTAATCTCATTTGGAAAACTCACATCCATTCCCTTGCTAAACATGCATCTCAGAAGCTTGGCTTCCTCGCCAGAGCCCGCGGATTTTTCTCATCTTCTATCTATATACAAGTCCCAAATCCGTCCTTCTTTAGAGTACTGCTCCCACGTCTGGGGTGGTGCTCCAAAATCTACTCTCTGTCTTCTCGACAAATTCCAGTCCAAAGCCATTCGTCTCATCAATAATCCTAACCTCACCAAATCGCTCCAACCTCTTTCCCATCGTCGTTTAGTTGGATATCTTTCCATCTTTTACAGATACTTTCACGGGCATTGTTCTCAGGGGACCAGGGATAATATTCCTGATCCTCTGAGGCGTGTCAGAACCACCAGAAGCTCAACCCATTCACACCCTTCCAAGTTTCACTGCCTAATCCACGAATTCTATCCCACAAAATCATCATTCATCCCAAGAACATGCAATTTATGGAACTTCTTGCGTTGTTCTTGCTTTCCTGAGTCCTAAAACTTACCATCTTTCAAATCTAAGATCAATAAATTTGATTTAATCTCTCTCTCCTCTTAGCCTTTCGCTTTCTTCTTTCTTACCTTGCTGGGGCTCTGTATAGACCACCATAGCCTTTCCTCAACATAACCCACTAAAAAAGATACATTTATTCTTTGCGTCATTTTGAAAGTTTCAGTCCTAGTGGGGGAAAAGCACGAAAATATATGCAATACTTGGATCCATTTCAAAGGCAAACGTACGAGAATATACCAGAAGCAATATCTATTTGTTGGAAAATTGACAATGTAGCGATAACAGCTGTCGACGTTATTTGGTCAACGTCAAATCATCTAAGAAGAACTCTTAGCATCTACTTTCAGAAAAGCCTTGCACTCGTCGTCTGTGCATTTAGAAAATGCTTGAAGAGAATGTTACATATAGGCAATTTCCTCCTCTCAAAATGGAAAAAAATCAAAAGCATAAATCCAGTTTGTTTCGAAACTGTCTTTTGGGCAGAAAATTTAGGCTAAAAAAAAACTCTCCACTCTTCATGAATATCGTACGGATCGTTCACAGAGTCATTTTCAATTGTTTTCCAAATGGTTGCAAATCCTTTAGCCATTTGCCACAAGTACGTGGACAATTTGGGTGCTCGATCCACACTGTACAGAGCAGAAGAGCTTTGCACACTTGCCCCATTACTAAGCAAATATCTATTTAAAAAGCGGCCTTATAAATATTATCCTGAAATTTCAAAGGTGTAGCTAAATAACTACTGATTGATTTCATCCCCTCCTCCTGCGCAACTGCACGATTGCTTTCAGTCGTATTTTCAAAGCTTCTCAGGGTGCGAGATAAGGTGAAGGAAAAATGTTGAGATCTGCGCCTAATTGATGGCAGGAGACGGAAACATGAGTTGTTTATATTGTTTGTGAAGTGATGGATTTATAAGTGGCAGATGTTTATATCATACGATACGGCAAAAGAGTGATTCAAATGATAAAGAGACAAAAAGGGAGATAAAAAACGAATTCGAGATACATATATACGCAAACTATGGCTTAAAAAACCTTCAGCCAAGCAGCTGACAAAAGAATGGAAGACATCCAGCACGTGTCATAAATATTTAACTTCAATGGCATAACATTGATGAAAAATTGCTTCTTTACAACGCCAGATTACTTCGATGAAAATAGCACGTGCGCGTGTCGTCATAGGTCCTAGTTAATGACAAGAAAGGAAGATGCTGCAGGGTTCTTTTCGGTTTTCCTTCGAAGATATCTAGGCGTTGGTTGCAATTGCAAGTGGGCAAAGAAGGGATTACGAGTAGTTCTCTTTTACTGGGAAGTTGACAAGAGGAGAAATCGTTTCGTATGCGCGCACTATTTTTGTAATAAACTTAGGCTAAAGTGCGTCAAACAGGTTCAGTTCCAATAGCAGTTAATTTCCAGCAAAACTTGTAAAATGATACAATCGTCGCCCGCATCTGAAGGCATGTAACAGAAGCTCATTTAAGCACCTGTAAACAGCTACATTTCAAGTAAATAAAAATTCATTTGGGGTGCTTCGCCAACTGAGAAAGGAGTTGGGTTTGCTTTAAATGTTCGCCCCACTGCAGTAGGCAACGAATCTAATCAGACAGTAGCTCTGTGATAAATTCCATGACAAAGGTTTGGCCATTCCCTAGACTAATGTCATAATAAAACAGTTCGCTGACGACTTTGATAAGTAAATAGACTCACCAGCATTCATTTCAGGTTGGTTTTTCCGGCGCTTGTTCGGGCTCTTTAGCTCTGTCACAGAGCAAATATGTCCTCATGTTGTTCTTCCCTTTCACGTAAACAAAACCTCTCTCTTCAAATGTGAAGAAATCTGTCAGCATTTGCATTGACTTTTCAGCCATCTGTATCTCGCCAGGAACCCCTGTGCTATCCATTCTACTGGCGAGGTTGACTGCATCTCCCCAAATATCGTATTGAGGCTTGGTAGTTCCAATCACGCCTGCTGTAACCGGACCAGCGTTGAAACCACATCTCAGCAGAAAATTAAAGCCTAGCATATTGCTATTGAATTCATTAAGGACTCTGAATATTGCCAACGCAAAGTCCAACAAGTTTTTCAGATGCAAATGTGGATGTGCTGGCTCAGTGCATCCAGTATTGTTGTTGTCAGGGACACAAAGTCCCGAGGCTGCCATAAAAGTGGTGCCATGCACTGTTTTGATTTTCTCCAAGTCATCAAATTTGTCAAGCTCTTTGTCAAAGTCAGCAACTAACTCATGAAGAATTCTAATGCATTCTATGCCCCCTGCGAAATTCTCCTCGTAGAATTCTCCAAAATTTACAATAGTTGCAAACAGTACACCAACGTTATCATAATTTCTAGAACAGTGGCTCTTAAATTTGAGTTGCTCTGAGACATGGCGGGGAAACATGTCAACAAGAAGTGAATCAGCTACTCTCTTTTGGTCTGATGCATTGTTTTTCTTTTCTGCTGCCTCCTTGTCTCCAAAATAATTCACTCTTACACCTCCTTCGTGCAACCGATTAATGCATATGACTAGAATAACCTGGATCATTATTGAAGCAATGATGTCATTCTCACTTTCCGTAGAATTGCCATTTCTTATGCACAGTGAGTTGGCTCCGAATTTCAGCAGGACGCAGAAAATCACTGACACAATGAAAGCTAAGGATGACTTCATGAGATAAGAAAGCTGTGTGAAGCTGCAGAAGTAGAGAAGACTAACTGTAATAAGATTGCTAAATAATTCCAGCTCTCTTGTGCCCCAGATTCTTTCCTGGCAATGATGGATGGTGGCAAATGTAACAAAAATGGGCAAGCACATCATAAAAGCACCTAAAACATGAAACCTCACCCACAAGGAAGTAAAACCATCCATCAGTATTTCTCTAAATGTCCTCCGCCTTTTGTTAATCTCAACACTGCAAGTGCCATCAAGGCTCAAACGCCCAATACTGTGCCTGCCTTGGATCTCACTGTGACTCGTTTGACTTGAAGTGCTATTCTCTTTCTCCAACTCTGAAAACTGTTCAGCACAGCTCTTAGTGGGACAGCACGCAGCCATGGCAGATGCCCTGATGCACCTTACAAGTAACAATGCAAACATTATCACTCCAACAATTGGTGTTAAGATTATGAGAGTGGCAGGCGCTGGTCTGAAAACAAGGTAGCACACAACCACATTAATAAGGAAAAGTAATGTTGCTGTGATGACGTCAAAAAAGAAGTGAATCTTTGGCGATGCAAATGTTGTCACTTTTGGATGCAATTTAAAGTCTTTGAAGCACTCCTTTCTATATTTCATTTCCACGGATTCAATGTTGAAGTTTTTCTTAAACATCGTCAGTGGTGGGTTCGTAAAGTATTCTTTCTGCGTCTTTTTCCGTCGCATCAATTTTACAAGCTGCTTATCATTCAACTCTCTAAGAGCATCTCGCATGAATGCATCATTTAGTGTGAAATTCAACTGAGCATTCAATCTCTGAAATGGCAATGGGGTCTTTGCAAGGTTTTGTGCAATTCTTAGGTGGGGTTTTGAAGGAGATGGAGGAGACTGAGTTCCCTTTTCAAGGCTTTTTCCAAGGAAGTTCAGCTCAATTGAATCATCTTCTGCTACAGAGTAAGACTTTTGCCTTAGCATTTGCTCCTGATAGACTTGCATATCTTCGCCATCATCAATGTAAAAAGCTACTTCGTTTGGATTTGACTTGTCACTTTTTGGTGAAATACATGTTTGGTTATCATGCTTGACTTTTTTCCTATGCTCATCTTTGCTAGGGTTCATTCCACTTTTAATGGCTTGCCTCAAACTTGAATCTGAGTCTCGGTGTGCTTTTTCTCTTTGCCACGGCTTATTGCCAGAGACATCGTTTTTCCGTGAAGCGATGAAATATGTCGGGAGGGTTTGACCATCTTTGCTTATACTCATGCCTTCTCCTTTCTCTACTACATATTGGCCCTCAAGAAACTTTAAGGTACTTTCTGATATGTGCACTTTTCCAGGCCGGCCTGCCGCTTCCATTCTGTTGGCAATAGTAACATCATTTGACCATACATCAAATCTCCTACGCCTGTTACCCACTATACCACACAATACACTGCCCGTATGAATGCCAACTCTCATGTCAACATCCTCTTTGGTCTCCTCCCGGAACTTTTTGATTTGTTCTACAATGTCCAGCCCCATTTCAACACAGCAAATTGCATGGTATCTTGTCTTCTCTGGACAACCAGCTACACAGTAATAACAGTCTCCCAATGTGCTAACCTTTTCACAATTATTCAAATCAGTGAGCTCGTCAAAGCGACCAAATAGATCATTAAGAAGATTTACAAGAGTCTCTGCAGATTTATTTGAAGACATTTTTGTGAATCCAACTATATCAGCAAATAGTATACTGACGTTCTCAACTCTGTCCATATTGAATGGTCTAAATGGAACCTTTGGCTCTGACACACCTCTAATCTTTATTCTTTGTAAACCATCTTTAATCAGCCAATCTGCAACTACTTTCGGCATCACCCATCGTATCATTCTATCCTTCATCCTCTGCTCCATTTCCAAGTCTCTTGTTGCAACAATACTTTGACCTACTCTCCAGAATGTACTACGCTTTTTTACCTGAGCCATGAAAAACATTGCAAGGCCTATCAAATGGACACCCAGATGAAGGAAAGTTTTGCTTAAAATGTCTGTGTCACTCGGTTTTGTAGGTGCCTCTAAACCAGCACTTACTTCGTGGGCAACTGAATAGAAGGCAGCGATGAGAAGGCATGCATACATTGGCAAGGCCGGTATTAATGTGTAGACAAGTAGAATGATGCACGTTGAAAGTGTGAAGCGAAACGCGTACGTCAAATCCTTTTCTGTTATTTGGTAGAACGAAACGACCTCTACCGAAACAATAAGCAACACGAAGAGTAGCGATATGAAAATGGCCTCCCTCGGCTTTCGATATAAGTTAGTGCACTGTGTCAACAAGAAAAAGCAGAATGATATCCAACTCGTAGCACTCGTGCCAATTATTAGCTTTTTTCCTGACCCAGAAACACCTCTGGTAACTCCAAAATATATTGCCAATATCAAAGATGCGGTCGCGACGTAGAGGGCAGCTGACTTGAACCTGATTCTATCAACGACAAGAACAAATCGCCTGAATTCGCTTTCTAGCACTTTGGAGTCGAAGGACGGATCCCAGATTCGATTTGATGCTCTTTCAAAAAGTAATGGAAGCATACCTTTCCTCTCTCTCGTATCGACATGAGAAGAGAAAGATGGCTTGTCGGCTTTTGAATTGGGCTCAAGATGTGTTTGAAACGATGCTCTCGAAGGCGGAGGCGAATCATTTCCTTCTGAAATAGTGCTGCTGTTATTTGCACTAGAATACATACTGAACGAGCTTGATTCACACAGAACCTGCTGCAAATTAGGCTAAGGACATCCAAGAAAGCCTTCGTGAAGGTGAGCGGCGACCGGGATTAGGCCAAAGTGAGTTTAAAGCCATTTCAAAATCAACCTGGCGGCGGTCTGCAATGGGCGAGAGTGGCCTGACATGTAGCAATATTCTGGCTGCATTTTCCCACAAGCTAAGCCTTACAAGAGACAAAGATGTTCCGCAACGATAGTCTATCGCCACAAAGTTGGAAAATCCTTGACTTTTACAGAGACGGAGCAGATGGAGAACTGTTTACCGACTTCTGTGATGAAAAGTTACAGCGGTTTTATCCTTCCTTGAATTTTGGTACAGGCCTGAAGTTGCGAAATATATAATTATCCTCTCGCGTTGAGCCAATCAGTGCAGAGAGCTTCATCTCGCGATTCCGACTCAAAACTGTTCACTTTGTTTTTCATTGCTGCCATTATGGGGGTTTCCGCATTGCTTAGGACCAAGGACCTGTTGGCCTCCTGGCACAGACACTAGAAAAGGTGAGAATCGCTCTTCAAAGAACAACCCTATTGAATGACACACACGATGAATCAAAATGGCTGTTAGGCATACTCCCATGCTTTTAATGACCTTTTCGATAGGTTCGTTCTGAAATAGGAAAAGGAAGCTTCTACGAATAAACTACAGAAGTGTGATATCTCGATGGCTTCTTCAAACCGTTGGGGACTTGAAATCGCCAGTTCATGTTTGGATATCTAGATAAAACATGAATAAGTACTAAGGGCAATCCAACAGTAAACAAACCGTACGTGCGGAATATCACACGAAAGTGAAAGGAAACTCGAACTATAGATAGGAATCCAGCAAGATCAAAACAGTATACTAGCAGGAAAATAGGACGAACCCTCCGGGCCGAAAATGCGAAATCATGTCAAGGCCACGTTAACGAACCAGACTGTAAGCAAGATATTGCTTAGCCCTGTTATTCACTTAAAACAAATTATTACACACACACACCCAAGCACACACAAACACAAAACACACATTTGGGCTGCTGCTTAATTGCTATACGTTCCCAATTCTGTTTTTTGTTTAGCTTTACCACCCCCCCCCCAAAGAAACTTGACTTGCATTTGAAATTTTGCAACCCCAGCTTCAAAGACGTGGCTACGGGCCTGCACACGCACACACACTAAGCATCAAGCACACAGAAAGTAGCCGTCTGCCGTGAAACCTTCTCATTCCAGCCTGAAGGTGACAATAGTTTTACGTCTCAAGATGCCATTGAAACAAAGCTATAATTTGCTGAAGCGAATAGAACGATCTTTCTTTATCAAAACAGAAAGGATTCGAAAGTAGATTCCCGTAGTAAAAATCCTGGATGCGTTATTGTTTTCTGAAGTATTTATACTTTCGTTCTTTGAAGCCGTCTTCCTGACTGGTAGCAGAGGTTAGGACCTGAGAAGCTGTGCACACCCAGCAATGTTCTGGTCCTAGCTCTTGATGCGATCACGTCTTGTGTTTGTAGTCCTCTTTCTTCCTTAACCAAAATACTAGATGATCAATCAATGGGACATGGTAGGAGAAAATTAGCGAAAAAACTGTCTGCTCGATCGATGAAGCGTCTCCTTGGGTTTATGGGAACATTGTGAGCGAGGATAGCAGAGAGAAGCTTTGACTTAACAAAGAGTCGAGGGAACATAAAAGTATCGGTAGGCGATAAGAAAAACTGCCCAAATACCCCGCTTACATTGTTCCGGATATTTTCGAAAACGCAGTTATTTTCATCCGTTTTCAAATAAATCTGCGTCCACAACATGAGGGTATTCAAAAATATCCCCGTCCACACGGAAACGCAAAACCAAATGAAAACGCCTGAAATTCGGCTATGAGCATGCGCAGACTACGTGGCGCCAATTTTTTGTTTGCTTTGCTGACTACGTCGACACGGCGATGACTATTTCAATATGACGAAAATCACGAAAATGGCAAAGCAAGGAAAGCTTCAGAAAATGAGTCGACCGAGTCATTTGTTTGGATAAACTAAGAGGCGGGGCTATTGCTGAAAGCTACTAATGAACACGAGGTTCACAAGGCCACGGATAATGTTAACTGGGAATCATGCCAGAGTAAATACTCTGATGTATGACATCAACGTTGTCAAAAAGTTCCGTTTTCGCCGTCCAAGGGTGAAAGTGAGAACGGCGTTTTCAAAAAATCCACCTCTGGAGAGCGCTTTCAAAAATTCGCGTTTTCGGTCGCCAAAAACGTCGGCTACGTGTGGACGGAAGGTGACAACGAAAGATTATTGCGTTTTCGAAAACTATTTGGCACCGCGTAGATGGGGCCCAAGAATATTGTGTTGGCCAAGGGAGTGTGCAAATAAGATTGGCTAGGGATAGGGGAAGCTTTTCAATGTGTCGAGCTCTGATATAACACCCTAAGAAGGGGCTGAATGTGAGATTGGGATGAGAAAATACATACATAGTCGGATGAAAACGATACCATTCATGAAGCGCTACAATTCATCTAGGTTAT
Organism: Pseudorhiza aurosa; assembly: GCA_964026355.1. Lineage (NCBI taxonomy): Eukaryota > Metazoa > Cnidaria > Scyphozoa > Rhizostomeae > Lychnorhizidae > Pseudorhiza > Pseudorhiza aurosa. The sequence goes on along the minus strand of OZ032114.1, from coordinate 4,549,716 downwards.
ATGCGAAAAATTTCCCCTTACAAGTGATTCTTAGCATCTGAATAAACAGAGGCTTATCACTGCCAAAGATTAAGAAATGATTTGATAAGGCTTGATAAGATATTCGCTAATTTTAGATCGGTGTTCGAAAGATCACATTCTTAGTGTCGCTGACACGTGACATTCAAGACGAGACATTTACTAACAAATGGTGTGTGGTTCAATCGTTTTCCCCTCAATTGCGATAATTATCATTTTCATACTACAATAAAGCATACGAATATTTTGTAAATCAATCGTAATTCAAAAATAATAACAAAAAACCAAGGACAAGGAATCAAAATAGCAGCCCAAGAGATATTGTCCAAAAATAGGATATGTTTTGATCTCTGCTCTGATCTGTCCATATGAGCTTCATGAAGAGTTCATTCATGCATCCCAGTCAATTTCCGAGCAATTCTTTCAGGATAGATACGTATGAAGCTACTATGTTTCATATTTCCATATCTTTCTACATCAGATTAGACGCACATAAGCCAAAAAAAAATTAAAGAAAAAACGAAAGTTTTCACTATGAGCATTGCTATGGAATAAATTTCAACTTATCGTCATAAACTTTGCAACTTAAAAGTATGATTCTAATTTTGGCCAAATTGAAATAAAGGACACGGCGGAATAATTTCTTTAATTGTACCACAGCAATGATTCGTGAAATTCCATTTAGTCATCCTAAAAAAAGACGATTAGTAATGATAATGATGATAATCTTTAATCAACACGACAAACCGCCTCCACAAAATCTCAGGATTTACAATGCATGCAAGCGCAATTCTTGTCGTGGGAGTCCCTCGACGCTATGGCAAGCAAAGATTCCAGCATATCAAACAAACACTGACCAGAACAAACCCCAGATGAGCATTTCAAGGCTATAGCAACAGGCAGGTGAGAGGGTGAGAGCCAATCGTGAATAAATTGTTTCTAATGTCTTAGAATTATTGTTTCAGTGTGTGACAACACACAGTGCTACCGACAGCGAGCTCCAACAGTAGCATTCACTGTGCTTGCACAAAGGTGTGACCCAAAGGCTAATGAAACGGAAATGATCGCCGCCCTATTCACCAAAAAATGGCGAGGGAAGTAACTTTATTTTGACTTTTTATGTGACGACAAGGGGGAGCAATCATGAGAACTGCAGCTAAAATCTATCCACTATGCTCCGCACAATCGCCAATTCTACTTTGGCCGAAGCCGAAGGATGAAGAGAAAGCTGTTAGCATCCTGACATGATGACTTCTTAAACTATTGCAGTGTATTGAACACTAACTCAGTATGTCCCATTCTCTCTCTCCCCCTAACACAATCACTTTTTTTTGATGATTTAGTTACGACTTTGACGACTTTTGAGTGAGCACAGAAAACAATTGGCAGATAGAATTTCAAGACATGAAAGGACGCACAAGACTCGGCGATCTTTCTTCTGAGTATGGCCTCCTCTCCAAACTGTAACTTGGCGATAAACAAAACATCAATATTACGAGTAACTTTTAGCAAATACAAGGGACAATTTCAATACAGAAGGCGAGTGATACGCTTCAAGTAAACATTTCTTACCCATTCGTGGTCTTCCACGCCTTCCATATTGTCCTGTTCGAGAGGCTTATCGCTCAACGCTTCAAATTTGCCACCCATTTGAGACAATAACTGCAATCACACAAAAAACTCATTTAAACTTATTTAAGATGTAAAGATATTGATTGATAAAGTTGAAAATCGATAGGCATCACACTGTATCGTGCAGGGACGCCAAAAATGAAGGAAAGAATGAGACTATGTTGTAGAGTAAGGGCACTTACATCGTCTTTCTGCTGTTTAAGAGATTTCATTTCCCTCGAATGAGATGTGCTTGCATATTTTCCTGGCGTCTGAGCCTGCTTAGAAGCCGCATGTACTACAAAATCAACATGAACTCAATATGAAATCAATGAATCCTTGAAACCATTAATGTATACTACACTGCACTGCAAATCTCTCCTCTTCACGTAGTAGTAGTACTACCAGCAAAATATAGCAAATAACCACTATTGTCACAAACATGCTATCTCTCCCCCTCCCCTCCATGAAGAGAAAAGAGCGTTGGAGCTTTGCAGGCTTCAGCGGGAAGAAAAATCGCACAGAAAATGAAGAAGGCTTTCTACGATATTGGATATCTACTTGTGAAAGTATAGACAATAAAAGAGACACGTCAAAAGGATACTGTGATGCCTCAAATACATGCGCCAATCATTTCTTAAAATATTTGCCCATTATTTTGGGAGCTAAAAATGCGGGTGAAGTTATCCATTAATGTTCCCTCTTTACACCATTTTCAGAACGCGTGTTTCCACCGGGCTTATTCAGCCGAGTATCTGACTTCCACGGATACCTTGTAGTCCAGTGCAAGCTATTTCACGGTCGAGTCGTGGGCGACTAAACGGGCTCCTCCACTCGGCCAAGGCCTTGTGAGGGGGTGTGGGGACACCCAGCAGAACTAAAAATAGGGCATGTCGAAGGGTAGACGAGCTACAGAGACCCATCGGCCATCCCCTGCAGCCATCACTAGTGCCAATATATTGACCCTGTCATTACTAAGAGCCCACTTGTGGTGATCAAAAGTGGATCTTCAGCTTATGTAACGCTGGAGTCCATTTTCCTACCCAAGCTGATGCAATGACGTTTAATGTGCAATGAAGTGCAATGGCATTTTGTCATGATGTCTAGCAGTGCCCTGAAAACAACGCGGTAGAGTGGCAGTTTACGGGCCATAAGAAATCATCGAATTAGCGGAGGGTGGAGGAAGAATGGCTTGCACCATTAGGCATTGAAAAGGACTGCAAATAACTGACTGCCAATGTCTTCTGTTTTGCACTGTATAATCTCCTGCGGATTTTGCGGTCGTTATATATACACACACACATATATTTATATATACATATACATATACATATACATATACATATACATATATATATATAAATATATATATATATATATATATATATATATATATATATATATATATATATATACATATATTTAAATATATATACATATATATATATATAAATATATATATATATATATTTATATATATATATATATATATATATATATATATATATATATATATATATATATATATATATATATATGTTCATCAGTGATGAAGCCCCCACAAGGCGAAACGTCTGAAGTAATCTATCAATAAATTTGCCTTAAAAAGTAGCCTATTTTATATATTCACATTCTATCTGAGGCATGGCCACACACAAATGTTCAATATATATATATATATTTATATATATATTTATATACTCTGACTTTCATCGTAGATCATAGATGGATAAGAGAGCTTTTCTGATCAATGGCTGAGCAAGATTGCAGCGGACTGCTTGAAGCAGGATACTTTGTTAAACCTTGATATCTTGATGCAATAACAACTAAAACCTAAAAGGATACCAATTCAAAATATTTGCAAAAGCCACGACATAAACATCGCCGCTAAATATACTCAGTGTTTCTGTTTTAAATCTCCGACAAGATATCCTTTGATTCTGAGAAATCTTACTTTATTGAATTCATTAAAAGATTATCATTAGGCCTAAAAATAGTATCGTCGGCTTGACGCTAAAAGGGCGATCAGATGGGTGATTAGAAATATGAAATGTCAGAGTGAAATGGCTCTACTCAGCGTATGCAAGAAGTAATCATAAGACTAGAAATAACCCTTGATTCTTGACAGAAGCGTTCCAAGTAATCCGGCGAGAACTAATCTACAAAAATATCCTAAACTGCAATCAAGCTGGGACCTGGCTATTCCGGGCACATCCATTTCTTGACTACACACGGTTCCCGCCTCATTTATTGATCAAAACGAGAGCGATCGTCCCCAGCTGCGGATTCAACCACATGACACACCCCAAAAGATCTGGTTTAGTACGTGTAACTTGGCAGATGTTCTCGTCTGATACACCTTGCGCCATTTTTTGGTCAATTAATGAGGGAATGAACACAGAATTTTAGAATCATAGTAGCACGTTGAATCTATATGGAAAGCAGGAAAGCATAAATATGATGACGGGACCGTCTTGCGGTTTATCTTCTCACCATGAAATGCAGCCCTCAAGATCAGGGCTTTCCGTACATATATACAGAATTAAGCAACTTCATGGCAAATTCTATTCTGAATAGGGAAAAGACTCTCCGTTGGTCTCATTACGATAAATTCGTTGATTTTTTTGGAATCCATAAGGAAGCATACGCCTACAAAACTACATCAAGAATAAAACTATACTTATGAAATGTGTGGCCTAAGCTGTCACTAACAAGTGGTGCCGCAGAGTAGCGGTTAAGTCCGTATTCCATTAAAAACGCATAAAAAAGTTTTCATTTCCCCCTTCATACTGCTCCGCTATGAAAAGGTAGACTTTTGAAAGCGCTAACAACAACAACAACAACAACAAATCAACAAGATGCTCAGAGCTCCTTTCTGTCTTCCGTTTGGGTGACATTTTCTGTCGTGTTTGTTTGACGAGTAGAAGCCTCACGGAAGCAAATAAAGGTGGCGCCAAAAATCCCAAGTTCAAAGAGAGAGAGAGAGAGAGAGAGAGAGAGAGAGAGAGAGAGAGAGAGAGAGAGAGAGAGAGAGAGAGAGAGAGAGAGAGAGAGAGAGAGAGAGAGAGAGAGAGAGAGAGAGAGAGAGAGAGAGAGAGAGAGAGAGAGAGAGAGAGAGAGAGAGAGAGAGAGAGAGAGAGAGAGAGAGAGAGAGAGAGAGAGAGAGAGAGTGGAATTGTTTTCATATCGTTTTCCCTTTTATCAGGAGCGTAGCAATGTGAACGTCTCATCGTTCTCGTTGCGTTCTCAAATTTACCCGGAGCAGTGTGAACAGCCAAAACGGATCGATATCAAAACGGATGAAACAATAATGGAGCAATGTGAACATAACCTTAGGAGTTGTGGCCTCGAATCCTGCACGTGTCACAATTAAGAACCGACGGCGAGAAAATCAGGAGGAAACCACCTCAGGAAAACCCCTTTCCCTGTCTCTGGTTTGTGCTCAGCTAGGACTCGTCTTTACCATGTAGTTACAAACAAGGCCAACTACACAACCAACCACAAGTGGGGGTTTTAGGGACTGTGGGGCCTAAATCATCGCGGGGCACTTGTTCAAAAATTTGTTGCAAACCAAAATTGTTCTTGAGGCCTTTTCTTCAGTTTCTTTATCCAAACGAAATAAAATATCTTTTCAGTTTTTCTCTTAGGTGCGGGGCTCCTTCTGGGCTACCAATAGCGCGGGGTCTGGAACCGTGCCCCACTGGCCCCCTTTAACACTGCCGAACTTCGTGGAACTAAAGCCGTTAATAAAGCACGTTTAGAAGTAACCTACATGGCTCCATATCTGTTGGTCGTAAATCGAGTCGTCTTTGGGGTTTGTTTTGTCCATTCATCCATTCATCACAGCTCATAGACGGCTCCCATTTCACTCTCGTCTCTGGAAACAGATCATCTTGAAAGAAGTCTTTCTGAAATGAATCAATAAAAAAATTAGCAAAATTCTCTCAAATGCCGAAAGGCTCTTAACATGGCAACTTGCTTCTCTCACATTGACTTCATCTAACGCTAACACCTGATTGACTTCTGACTGCGTCTTGATGGTTGTCGCCTCTTCGCTTACGTGTATTTCATGACGGCCCATATGACAGTTTGTTAATTTTTCTCCTCTGGGCAATGCAGGAATCGATTTCAAATTAGAATTTAGAATGAATCATTTTGAAACTGACGAAAGTAAGGAATCCTTGAAATAAGCAAAATAACAAAAAATGAAGCTTGAGGGATTCCGAATCAAACTAGAAAGTTTGTGTTCCAAATCAAAAAATCGTTTGGCTAAGTACCTCTTAGGTCAAATAGAAAAGAGAGTTCAAGACAGCATGAAAAAGTAAATCAATCGATGGCAGAATGGATAGCAGGGCACAAGTTGATTTAAAAATGAATTCCTAGCCAGGGTCACCATTGCTGACGGGAAAAGAAAAACAGAATTGGGAAGCTAGGAAAGAGGCACAGCAAAACACAAAGGATGAAACAAGAACATCAGGAAAAATGAAAAATATGCTTTATGGGTTGTTGGGCTCATTGGAAATTGACTGAAATGAGGTCTAAAACATTTTTGCATTGCAAGTGTCTGATTAGCAAAAAATAGCATCATAAGTGAAACAGAAGTTAGCTTACATTGCTAATGGACACAGAGAAGCTTTTTGCATATCAAGGAGTGTCCAGGTCCTTCCTCTTGATACTACCATACCTCATGAGTTACATGTCCTATTACAGAAAGCTAGTGACTCTCCTCATAGTAAAGGGAACTTTAGCTGAGGGTGGATTCGAACCATTGACCATAATTTTACCATTGATGTATCACGACACCAGATATTGAAAGCCAGTGAAATATTCCACAAACCTTTACTCTAGGAACAGTGAATGAAACTTGCTCCATGGTTGTGTGCGTTACCCGTACCGCTTTTGCAAACTCTATTTCCCTGACATCGCAAATATCCTTACGAAGGAAAGCTAGGCCCTGAAAAATGACCGAAACAGAAGGAAAATTGATTAAAGTACTTAACAAAGAAGCTAATCTACCAGTCCCTAAAACATCACACCCCATTAAAGATTGACTTTTCCCTAGACTTGATCAGCGTTCTCAAATTTTTAAGACTACCAAGGAAAATCTACTAGTGGATGCACGCAAGCTGCATCGACTTATGTCGGAGCTGACGGGTTCGAAAAATGCTTTGACGTGTGCTTGGATCCTGCAAGTAATTGCAAGCCCTGGAGGAAGGAAAAAGACAAAAGGAAGATGATTGAAGCCATCAGACAAAAGACCAATAGATCATGGTAAACACGAATAGACGAATGACGCATGGAAACTGTCGATTGAAAAAGGATGGGGGCAAGCTATAGATATGGGTAGAAAACTAGGAAGCATTCCATTTTAAACTGATCAGATCTGCAAAGCCGCAGAGTATACTCAATTTAGAGCTTAGCAGAAACCAGATACATTTGCTAAGGACGTGAACTTCTATGAGGTGAGTTCCAGTTTCGTTCCTTGCGAAAAGAGCTTTGTTGTCAACTGTGCACGACAGAAACCTACAACCACTGCGTCATCATTTCACACATGCGCCACAAACTACTGCAAAGCACACTCGACTTCAAACTAAGCAGAAACTTGAGACATCTCTTAGAGAAATGGATTCTTTTTTGTTCGTGAATTGAGGAAAGGCCATGATGGCCTATACAAAGCCCTAGCAAAGGAAGAAAGAAGAAATCAAAAGGCTAAGAGGAGAGAGAGATCAGGTCAAGTTTATTGATCTTAGATTTGAAAGATGGCAAGTTGTGAGATTCAGGAAGGGAAGAAGACAAGATGTCCCATAAATTGCATGTTCTTGGGATGAGTGATGATTTGCGGGATATAATTCGTGGATTAGGCAGTGAAACTTGGAAAGGGTGTGAATGAGTCGAGCTTCTGTTGGTTCTCACACGCCTCAGGAACAGGAATAATATCCCTGATCTCATGAGAGCAATGCCTGTGAAAGAATCTGTGGAAGATGAAAAGATCTCCTACCAAACGATGATGGGAAAGAGGTTGGAGAGATTTGGTGAGGTTAGGATTGCTGATGAGACGAATGGCTTTGGACTGGACTTTGTCGAGAAGAGAGAAAGTTCATAAGTACGATGAATTAACCACAACTGGAAATCTTTTCTTTCTTTTTCTGTCTGTGTTTTATGGATCGAAACCTCAATCCATAAGATTTTGCATTTAATTGGCTTTCTATGATTAACTAGCTAATGTCATTATCATTGATACAATGTCGATAATGAACCTGCCCCCAAAAAAATTAGGGTATCATCATCATCATAACTGTAGACGAGGCCGTCATTGTATTCGCTGTATGGTCTCTTGTGTCCACCAACCCCTGTTCTCAACCCTTCTCATTGCTGTTATCTCGTCTATTGCCACCTATTAAGAACACAATTCATAAATATTCCTCTTAGTCTTCTGCTACTCCTTGCCCCTTCCATTTTTCCTTGCAAAATGGTGTTCTTCAGAGTAATGATTGATTGACTGATTGACTGATTGACTGATTGACTGATTGATTGACTGACTGACTGACTGACTACACGCACTAAACATATTCTGCTGAGGAATAGAGTATGCCAATGAGTCGTGAGTCTATATTCATAAAAGATTTCCCTACCATACTTAAGGTAGGAAGACATCAGTTAGCGAGCGTGCAAATAAAGCATTCCCACGCAGGGGCGTTAAGACTTCGGAAATATTGAGGAGGAGGAAGAGGAGGCGAAGGGCATGAATAAGATGACATTGTATATAAATAGGCCTAAAATTATTTTCATTGACCCTTCGCTGAAAAGGCGAGGGGAAAATTTCCCCCTTGGACCACAAGCTCCCCTCCCCCTCCCCCTCCCAGTGCCATATGACGAACCAAATTTGATCAGGTAATGTAGTTAAATCGAACTGTCTTAGCTCATAATTATTACTTCAAAGATTATGGGTAATTGATAAATTGATATTTGCTCACCTGGTGCTGGCGTGCTCCGTTATGAGGTGTCAGTTGGAACAGATGAGGCGAGTCACTGCTAACTTCAAAAGCATAAACAGTGCGTTCACCCTGCAAATAGTAAGTTAGAGGTGACAATGACAAAAGCCTTGTGTCTTGTTAAGGAAGGAGGCTTTGAAGGAGAAGAGCTTCCTTGTCAAAAATTAAACTAATGATCTCTCAGATATAATGAAGGCCTCGTCAAGTCATTCTCTCTCTTTCTGCTGTGTTCATTAGCGACCGATCAGACAAAAATGTAATACGACTAAAAAAAGAAATTATGTTACCGACGTTCTTTCTTTTTCACGCCAGAAAGGATCAGTATTAAACGAATAGCAAAATGAATACATGGTACATCTTCACCAAAGTAATCTCTTTCGACAGTATCTCTTTGACGTTTGAGCACCGTGTTTGCTGAGATAACTGACAACAATAGACAAAAAACTGCAAGGAGCGAATTGATCTGACAAACCTTTCCCGTTGCAAAGACAGTAGCAGAATCTTCATCGTAAAACAGCATAAGAGTGGCTGGTGAAGGGTTCAGCTCGACAGTTGCCAAAAGTTCACTCAAATCCTTGCTGCTGTAAACATTTATGCACCGAGCTCCAGCCCTAGTGACAAAAGGGGAAGGAGCTGGTTTCTAATCGCCCATTTTCTGAATCTACATTTTATATGTGTTGATAACAGCTTGAAAGTTGGGGTGTTCATCGAACGAATTCGTTAGCACGAATTCTATCATTTCTATTACCATTACTTACTCATTCCATGTAAAATATTATTTCCCCACTTTGCTTTGTAAATAAGTTATGGAAAAAAAATTGTATATCAAAAAGCCAGATACAGAATACCTGTGATTAACAAGATTTTGATGTATGATAAAACATATAATGCCTATGTATTAAAAATGTACATGCATAAATACAGATATAAAATACATCTTATATGTTTATGCATATTTTCATATTCATATCTAAGTATATGATGAAAAATAAATTCATAAACACATAAATATGACAAGGAGCATCTAGAATGACTATCGAAACTTTCTTGAAATAAGGGAAAATTACACCTGTCTACTTCAAATTGTAACCAAACAAGACAATGAAAAAGATTGGAGAAGAAATAATGCATGAATGAAGAAGAATCGTAAAATATTCAGAGCACTAGGTTTCTATCTTCAAATGTGGATACACTCAGTCAACGGGTTATCCATCTAATATGAAAATAATATTCTTGGAAATTCTTCAGCTTATTGAAAACAGTCAGCTATGGTAAGTAACAAAAGCAATCATCAATGTCAGTCTTTATAGCGTGAAATTAGGCCTGACTTGTAGTACTAGCAGAGAGGCACACAAGAAAAAACTGACGGCCTATGCCGTGACCAGGATTCGAACCTGGGTTATTGCGGCCACAACGCAATGTACTAACCACTATACGATCACGGCCCTGCAAGAGTTTCGGTCGGTTTTCAAACGCATTGAAATTAGGCAGGTTGTTCTGGGCAAGGACCTGTTTTGTGCCAGTGAACGTTTTGTGGTCACATCATAGCATCACTTATTTTGCAAAGCAGGTTAAAAGATGGCAGCCTCAACATGGCTGATGTGGACGTGATATTTTCTGCGTGTTAATAAATTGACGGAGTAACGGCTCGCGACATTGTTTATAGTTTTGAGTGACCGATCCATCGGCGGACCAACAGAAAGACCAGCAGACCGACCGATCTTTAAAGGTCTTGCTTATACTTTGCCGCTTACTTAACTGATCTAGCGAAGCAATGGTCTGCTCACCTATTCATCTCGTTACATGTCTTTCAGTGAGAGAATCTACATATCCCTGGAGTCGACCTTCAGTGAGAGAATTTTCTGAGAAGCACATTGTGCGATTCTAGAGCAAGAGTTCAAGCAACCAGGGGGGTTCATAGCATCATTGGCTTGGAGGATAAAACAAAAAGCAAGTTGGCCCCGGTTTTTTCAATAGAAGTGGGGTTTTTTATGAGGTGGTTCCCTTTCACTTCTTCACTAATAGTGTTTTTCATTGTGAACCATGCGGATTTCAGCCCTTCATATTTCAAAGATTTTCGTAACGTAAGTAAACGCACATTTTCCGTTTTACCAACAAGCTGACCTTCTTAACGACGTTCAAGAAGACAGCGAACGGCTTCAGCTAAATACCGTATTCCTTAATGTTGACCTGCCATGGCTGACCCTAGCGAGATCTAGCATACTAATTTATTCAAAAACACGCATATCAAATAACCATATTATAGGATTTTTCTTTCTCTTCCTTAACCGTATTACAGGACACATGTTAATAACAGCATATTTTGTTGAAATGTATATCCTATTTAAAGATTAATTATATTATCATTATCACCAGTATTCTACATGCGCAACAAACCCTGGACTAACCCAGACCTTCTATCCTATTAACAGTCTTCTCTCAACCTTTAATTCTTCTTATTAAAATAAATTGCTCTCTCTTTTTTTCGTCATTTACTTATTTTTTTACACTAGAAATACCTGTAATTAGGTCAGCCGAAGACAAATTACCTATTATTAGAGAGATTTGCATATATATATGTTTAGTTTATATACCAGAATGAAGTTTCACTTCACACTTACCTGTTAAACATTTTCCACAAATAAGAAATTCAAAAAATATCATCCATAAGATGAATTTAATAGAAACGTATGATCGTGTCTTACTTCCCAAATCCAGAGACAATCAACCAATCGTTGTTGGGTCCACCCCAGACAATGCGGGCACCACGTGGTCCTTCAGGACCATCTCCGACCTAGAGCAAGGAGAAAACATGTCATCATCAACAATCTGAAGGCACGATTGAGTTAAAGAGTCGTCATCAAGTCAACAGAAGAGGACAGTGTTCTGTAGTTTGCAAGCGTATCTGAAAACAGACTGAATTGCTGGAACAAATTCATTCATCAGTCTTTATATCGACAGTCGAGTAGTGTTAGACAAATCAACAATAAGGAACTGGGGTACATTCCTGTTCCAAAGCTGATTGTGGGAGAAGTTGTATCAAACATACTCAATCCTTACTACGAATTTTTCCAACACTACTAGACTGTCGATGAAACGAACATAGCTTTCTTAATTTTATTCATTGTGGATTTTTCATTCACTGAACGGTCTGTCAATTAATTGATAACAGTCATCACAAAGTCAACATAATGCGTGTCTTTCTCTGGAAATGAGCTTAAAAATCGTCGTGGCACTCATAACGGAATTCATTATAAAGCTGCACATCCCATCTCATCTTCAGTTGTTGATATATCATAAAGGAAAAACCTCGAAGTTGAAACATCACATGAGATAGATCTCACGACCAAAGTTCATGGCCAGGAAAGGCTAAGCCCACAGTAGAGTAACGACACTTTTGGGTATAAAATGCATCAAATGTTCGATCTCAAGTGTGGCAGAAACCAAAGAGTGGGTCTGACTTGAAAAGTTACACATCGAAGCATAAAACTGATATGAAGGGGTGGAAGAAAAGACTCAATAAGGTAGGTATAAGATGAAGAGGAAAACTAATGGTGACCTGTTTTACATCTTCAACTGATTGGTATTTGACTCTTTGAGCAAAATAGCACAACGTCAAAAGATGACAGAAAAATCTCTTCGTTGTGACAGTGAACTTCCGTCTACAGACGGTGAAGGCAGAGTTGCAAGGTGTTTGAAGAGAAGCGGGAGAAAATAACAAAGACATTTCATAAACTTTTGAAACTGTTCTCTTCTGAGGCCACAAATTGAAGACTTGGATTCGAAGAAACTTACTTGAATCGGATTAGGACTTTTCCTCGGGTCAAAAACTCTTATTTTTGTATCTTTGGCAATGGTGGCCAATAGATGACCATCTGGGTGCCAGTCTAATGCAGATACCTGCGAGCAAAGGAGGAATCTGCATTTACAAGAATCAATTTTGATTATTATTCAAATGACCTAAACAGAGCCGAACAAAAATCTATTGCCTTGCGAGGAAGAAACGATCATCGTTTTGCAAACTAATAGGGACCCCCGTCCTCTATTCTCTGACCAATGCTCTTTGTTCTCTAGCTATTGTTCTCTGTTATTTTCCTTTGTTCTCTATTCTCTGCCCTCCGGCCCATGTCCTCTTGACAACTTCCCTTTGCACTCATCGCTCTGCTATCCCAGCTTTGTTCTCAATACACTGAGCACTTTTCTCTTTGTTCTCTGTTTTATCACCTCTGTCATCTGTTTTCAAATTGCTGTTATTGTAACCACCCTGCCCGGTCCCTTAGGGAAGTGCATTTAGATAAATAAAACAAGGTGTGTGTTTATCTCGTTGCCGAAATAAGGTGATTACTGAGGCTTTACTGAGGGTTTATTGTCCTTATTTCGTCCACCAGTTCACTGGAGCACCCCCTCTGTCGACAACTGCCAACAGAGGGTGGTCTTTTCAATATAACAACTAATCAAAATATATTTAATCAACACCACATTATTTATTATTTATTTACTTGTTATTTGTTATTTATTATTTGTTATTTATTATTTGTTATTTATTATTCGTTATCTTTTAATTATTCATTATTCATTCTTTGTTCTCTTCCATCTTTTTCTGACCTTTGTCGTCTGACCCCTACCCTTTACTCTCTACACTCTCATTTCTTATCTCTCACCTCTGTTCTCTCATCATTGCCGTCCGCTCTCTGTTCCATGACATCTGCTCTGCTTAACTCTATTGTGTTTTATTTAGAAGTCTAGGAATTGTCATAAAAATCGTCTAGTGGAGATCCGCCTTTACAACCATGACAGAGGGAATACTTACTGGTTCTGGATGCCGTTTTAAGGTGATGAGCTCTTCCCCGGAATTGACGTCCCATAATTTTACATCCAAATCATAAGATGCGGTCGTCAATAATCCTTCCGTGCATGGATGATAACGAACGATGTTCACCTTTCCATAATGACCTGTAAATAAGAGGATAAGCAAACAACCTAACATGACTTCAAATCAGTTAAATGAGATCTCAGAAAGTGACACACTATTACCTTGAATACAATTCAACACCCCAAGGGATCAAGTCTACAAAAAGCGCAGCAAAGAGGCATCTTACTTATGGTAATGACCCCCATACTCAGATATGCACCATCCTGAGCCAGACTTTTTGAGGTAGGGCGACTAGCTATTATTTAGCTGATAGATTTACATATCCAACCCAGGTGCATCAGAAGAACACAAGATCAGCAGCTGCGAAAAAGGTCATTGCGAAGAATACAAGCGGCAAGGCATCATCAAGTTTCAGAAGAAGAGGAACGACTTTTCTAATATAAAGTTTGGAATGACTTACCCGGACCAATGACGTCAAAGAAGAACAATTTGCAATTCAAAACCAGTCTGTTATCGTTATAATTACCATACACATTGTCATCTTATACTATTTTAATTTCTTACTGTAATATTTATAGGATTTTGTTCTGTTTTAGCTACTTTTTACTTCTTAGTGGGCCCTACTGTAAAAAATCAACAAACACATTGTCAATTATTGTAGATTACCCACTTTAAATATATCCTATTACTATTATTCTTAGCTTTTTATTCGCCGCATTTTACCCAGTTTTACCCAAGGAGCCGATTTACTGCCGCCGGGTATAAAAGAAGAGGGCACCCCGAAAGGGTACTAGAGTGAGACCGAGGCCGTATCGCTGATCACAGAAAGCGCTTGTCTAATCTCTACGACATCTCTAAATAACAATGAACCACTATGCTCACTTGAAATGTACAAACGGAAAATTCTGCGTGCGTCTATTCTGGAAAGATTTATGCTTTGGATCAACCCTAGACAAATGTCGTCTTGTTTACAACCATTAACAATAGTTTCGTTGCGACAAGAAACCCCCTTACTTCAATGCAGAGATTAAAAAGGGAAGGGAGATGAGGAAGGTGAAATCACTACTCGACAACTAACATGATGAATTCATTTTATTACACGTAGAAGAACGGCATAAAAGTTTGCCTACGTGGCTAAACCATACGTGCATTGTTCGTAAACAATAGAGAAAACGAATAAAACTGAGCAAAAGACTGAAGGAAATATTTAGCTCATGTGAAGTGAAACTTGCATGCATACCAGCAAGTTCCGCAGCCGGCTCAGTCATTGTTTCAGTCAAACCTTCCTCCGGGACTCTCCAGATCCGAATCAAAGAATCTTCACAAGCTGAAAAACGAAAGTTCCGCTAATAGTTTTTGCATTTTGGAACTGTATTTCAAATCAGATATTTCTACGGGGAAATCTTGATTGCTTTAAAGCCTGCAAAAGTGCCAATAAATTGTTAGGAAAATCAGCATGTCACTGCAAAATATATGTCATTGGACTGTACTCCATACTGCCATTTTTAGAGTGCCACCCTGATTTGGTGGTTCTGTGATGGTCCACCCTTGCCATCCTCAGCAGCAGTATCAACTTACCGATGGCTGTGATTCTTCACCGTTCGAGCAGGTTGTACCCAGTATCCAATGGGTGACCATTGGTTCCTGCAGAGAGAGCCATGCTCCTCTCAACTACCTCAGGCCTAACGTCATTCGTCTACCATGCCGATCGTTGCTTTTGGTCCTGGAGCTCTAAGCGTTGTTCCACGTCTCTCAGCCAGGGCATACGGTAGAGATTTTACAAGTTTAACTGTGTTTTTTTCAGCATTTTATGTCAACAGGGACACAAGAAATATCAACGGATACTTCCTCAAGGCGAGCATTCATTCAAATGAAGTCAATTTTCTGACTTGAAGAGGGCGACGTGGTCACAATTAAGAATATTTTTTGAGCAAATCTATATTCATGATATTCTATAAACAGAGAAAAATCAATGTTCACGAATACCTGCTGCTATCAAGTAGTTGTTGAACGGATCCATTGCGAAGTCAAGGAGCGCAGATGGATTCTGCAAGACTGGAACACCTGTGTCGGGAAGCCTTTTAGGCTCCGAAAGCTGGAAGTGAACGACAGCAATCAGAAATCGAAAGGGCTCTACAAAAGATGCTGGTTCATGCAGCGAATCAATAATTTGCATGAAAACCAAACTTTGGTTACTTTGGACTCTACTTCAAAAGTCCAGCTGGACCAGAACACACAAATGAGACACTTAAAACGGATGTAAAAAATTGCCTATACTAAAACTGATTTGCCTAGTGCAATTTAATTTTGGCGTCAATGCAACAACTAGAAGTTCCACGCAATGTAGTCTACAGTTAATCCCCGGACCAACAATTGGAGCGGGTTTGTGACAGGAAGATTATCCAGTAACGAAAATTCCATCCGCAAATCACCAGCTTCCTGAAATGGCGAATGGCTAAATGCAGTCCTGTGAGAACATTATGAATGGAGAAGCCAAAGAGAAAGAAGATGGAAGAAGTTAATAGGCAAGCCGTGCGATGCGTGTTGAGAAGATTCTCTGTCCAACAATTCTGTTCTGGGATTCTTTGCGAAGCCCTGCCCATAGATACAACAAAGGGTTCTTATATGATATCAGCATTTGATCACTGATTCAAGGGTCAGTGGTTCAGGCCCCAACTTACACCAAAGCCCCCATCAACGGCACGGATAGGCCTGAGCCGTAAGTACATAAATAGGAATGAAGATGGGTAGTTACATCGCAATGGAAGACGACAGAATGTTTGACGACAAATGAACTTCCATGAACACAAAGCTACAATCAATACCAATAGCACTTTCAATGGGAGCCAAAAATATATTAAAGTAATTGTGCGCTTTGCATCTTTTTAATTCTAAAACTGAGCATTTTGACGGATCTTTTATCAATGCATTACAAGGAACATCTTCCTCAGTAAGTACACGTTTTCATTTGGAATTCTAAGTTTGAGCGGCCAAAAGTTACGGTTTGTTTGTCCGAAAGTCAATCCCAGAATGCGTTGAGACAAAATTCGTGACGTAATCAGAAGAAAGCGCTATGGGTAAAAAGCATAAAAATACCTTAACAACTGCAATTTGTCCTCCAGGCCCCGCCACAGGGTATGCCACGAGGTCATTGTAAGCCTGCAGGCCATTGCTCTCATGGGAGAGAGATTGATCGAAGCTCTTCAAATTCTCAATATTAGATGTTTTGTTGGATGGCTTGCCAGTAAGATGCTTAAACTTTGCGACTCTGAACGCGTGAAATTTTCCAGGACGCTTATGCTCTGATAACAGAAATGGAAAAAAATATGATGGGATTGACAGCTTTTTTTAACCCTCCGATTCCCTTCGTAGATGTCTGGTTCTCAGAACAAATTTCAATGCTAAAAAATCAAAACAGCATTGCGAAAAACACCAGCTGAGAGCAGCAGCAACATTTCCCCAGCAATTTATTACTAAGTTGATCTTTTCCACCTTGAGAAAGAGTTACACTAAGTGAACTTCACGGTTTTTCTTGCAATTATTCCACCGCTTTGCAAAAAACACACTTAAGGAAATGAAAGATTTGCATCTTTTAAACGCGAATTTTCCATGATAGCATACAACATCGGTCATTTGAAAAAATAGGTATGAACTTCGTTTCGTGTGGCACTACGTAGATGCATGCAAGAGACTCAGTGCTGTACGATAGTATCCCAAAGAGCATGAGAGGAAATGACGTCATGTCACGCCTAATGGACAAACTTGAGTGTCAGCATTGCCCATCAAGGTTGAAGAAAAACATAAAATTTCCACAAAATTACCAGCTTTTGCGTGAGTTTGCTGCGTTTCGGGCTTTGCTTGTGAATCTGCTTCCTTGTGTGGTTCTTCAATCTTTCTTGGTTCTTCAGAAATTTTTTTCGGTTCCTCAATGGGCTTTTGTTCAACTTTCACTGTCTTCTCTTCAGGTTTAGTGGCCTGAAATTCAAGCAAGCAAATCAGTTTGGATGGTAGCCAAAGCACTGCACTTCAAACACTTACCGGATGCTAAGTTCCCAAGCATACTATAAATCACATGCAAAATAAGACACGCTAACCCGCATGGTTCCTGGGGTAGAATACGATGGGTGTATCCTCCGTGTGTTGTAACGGCAAAAAAGAGGTTAATGACGGGAAAGACATCCGACCATAAAAATCCCACGTCAAACCACCTTAGGGGTGAGAACTCCAATCAAGTAGTTCAAAAGAAGATAAATTTGTGAGAAAGAGAAGGAAATATCGAAGAGGAGCTCGGAATATTGTGTGAAAGAAGAGTCGGTTGCTGCATGAATGAAGGAGAAGCAGGCCCAGGATAGAGCAGACCAGAGGAAAAAATTCATAATGACATAACATTACTTGACAATCCACAAGGGAGATGCCACGTTCTGGGAAATGCTTGTATAAGTGGTAGTAATGGTAGTATTAGTATTAGTATTAGTATTAGTATTAGTATTAGTATTAGTATTAGTATTAGTAGTAGAAGTAGAAGCAGCAGTAGTAGTGGAAGTAGTAGTAGTAGTAGTAGTAGTAGTAGTAGTAGTAGTAGTAGTAGCAGTAGTAGTAGTAGTAGTAGTAGAAGCAGCAGCAGCAGCAGCAGTAGTAGTAGTAGTAGTAGTAGTAGAAGAAGTAGTGGTAGTAGTAATGGAAGTAGTAGTAGTAGTAGTAGTGGTAGAAGCAGCAGTAGTAAAAGAAGCAGCAGTAGTAGTAGTAGTGGTAGAAGCAGCAGTAGTAAAAGAAGCAGCAGTAGTAAAAGAAGCAGCAGTAGTAGTGGAAGTAGTAGTTGTAGTAGAAGAAGTAGTAGTGGTAGTAGTAGTGGAAGTAGTAGTAGTAGTAGAAGTAGTGGTAGAAGCAGCAGTAGTAAAAGAAGCAGCAGTAGAAGTAGTAGTAGTAGTGGTAGTAGTAGTAGTAGTAGAAGTAGTAGTAGTGAAAGTAGCAGTGCTAAGAGCAGCCATAAAAGATGAAATGCTATTACAGTCAATTAAATCAGAATGCCTTGGAATCTTTAAGAATGAACTTGCGGAATGTCTTGGCACAACATCTCTGTGATGGAATCTTTGAACAAATCTCAACCATCAAGATATCTTAGATACCCCAGAGCTTCCTAATCTTGAAGAACCATTGCGATAGTCATGGTAAAAAAACAATTAGGGAGGAATCTATCCAGACGAACATGTGTTGTTGCTGCTGAAAGCCAAGCGCAAAGGAACACTGCCATGTGACCTCTGAAAGAAAAAAGAAAACTGAAACTCACACTCTGCCTTAGAGCCTCGTTTGGGTGGGCGTCTCTCGCCTTTTTGGGCTGTCCTTTTGCTGTCTTTTTCGGGTCTAGCTTGATGAACGCCACCTGGTTGACAGAAAAGAAAATCAAACTGAAAAGAAAACCTTCCCCCATCCGTTCATTTACTTGTATATTCAAGCCATGTCCTCAGCAAGAAACATAAACATCTAGAGAAACACAATGGATGCTACATTAGTTACATATACATTAGAATGTAAAGAGAAGATAGTCGCCAGATATGAGGATTAATTTCGAAATCATACGGCGGAGTATGATATTTCATATTGATTTAATAAGGTTGACATCGTGCTTAAAATGGAGATAAAATTGTCACACTGCCATTATTAAGCTCCATTCTTACAGCCTCGATGCACTTTACAACGTGCATAGATTGTATCATTGTCTCTAAAGACGGGGGTATATTCTGCGTAGCATACTCGATCCCGAGATATGCAGCAGCCAGAGTCAGGGCTTATAGCCTTCTCTAGCAAAGTCGATTTTACGAGGAGGTTTCCTGCTGCCTTCCTCGCCAATGGCGTTTTATTATGACACGTGCGGCATTCGAACTCACAGCTTCTAGGTTACAGTTACACACGCTGAACTACTGCACCACGGCAGAACTCGGATATATTGGGGAACATTCATGCTTAAATCAATAGTCCCTACTTGTAGAACGCATTGGGAAAAAATGTGACAACTTGAAAAGAATGGTTCAAATGGTGATAAACTGGAAAACAAATGCCTGGAACGAGCTTGCAAAAAAAAGTACAAATGCGCATTGATTACCGGATCGTTCGACCCATTGCACCACTGCTCAGCTGTCATTGAAGGCACACCCGATGCTGTATCTGGAAAGAGTTCTGGATAGAAATCGTGGTATGACTGAAAGAGAGCGAAAAGCGGCTCAGGACACACAGCACAAGCAGACTTAAAAAAAACACCGAATATGGGATGTCACAGATTGAAGTAAATAAAAAGTGGCTTTCTTCTTAGCATAAATCCCTCTGGTCTCGGAGCATGTGACATAAACAAGTAACACAAATAGCTGACCACCCTGTGCACCCCAGTACTCAAGCTTTACCACAACTGCAAGGATGACTTGAACTTCTTGTGTTTTGCGATTTGAAAGCCATTCTTTCATGACCCCACTTTCCTTTCAATCGTATGCGACATATACAAATGATAAATATTGCTTTAAAAGAATAGAAGCCAACTAAAACTTGTTCCTTTAAATTTTTTTGGGAAATTATGTTGGGGAAAGGCCATGGTGGCCTATATAAAGCTCCAACAAAGGAAGAAAGAAGAAAGCGAAAGGCTAAGAGCAGAGAGAGATCAGATGAAGTATATTGATCTTAGATTTGAAAGATGGCAAGTTGTAAGATTCAGGAAAGCAAGAAGGCAAGACATTCCAAAATCTAGACTAAATTGCGAATTCTAGACAAGGACTGCAAACTCTAGACAAATAATACGAAACGAAGAGACGACCAAAGACAAGAAATAATAGCTGAGGGTTTTGAATGCTTGAACAAAAAAGTACGAAGACGGGAAGCATTATATGAATAATACTGCAGAGGAAACAATGCTGCAGAGGAAACAACAAGTCAGTAGA
Source organism: Pseudorhiza aurosa (assembly GCA_964026355.1). Classification (NCBI taxonomy): domain Eukaryota; kingdom Metazoa; phylum Cnidaria; class Scyphozoa; order Rhizostomeae; family Lychnorhizidae; genus Pseudorhiza; species Pseudorhiza aurosa. The sequence continues at coordinate 4,529,299 of OZ032114.1, read as the reverse complement.
AGCTAGATACAAAATGAAAACCTCCTGCTTACACACTGATCGGCAACTACCACAGGCCAACTCAACTTATGTAAAAAGCACAGTCGGATGAGTAAGGATAACCGGCAGTGAATAGTTGGCAGTTCATCTATTTGATGTGGATATCCTTCAAATGAAAGCAAGAACTCCATGCTGCCATTAGCATAAATACGAGACTATGAATAACGTTGAGAATAACTGAACTCTGTACTGACCCGTCGGGGTACGATGTAACTAATAGGTAAGATGGAATTTTTAGTCAGCTGCAGCAATCGATTGACTTCAGCTTCCATTAGATGCACCGCTCTTTTAGGAACTCTGGCCATTCCGGACGTTTGTGACTCAAGGCTGTCCGAATTAGCTTGCGGGAAGAAAAATGCTTCATTACAAACGCAGACATTTCTAGGGGACAAGGGAGACAAACTGCACATATTTAATCGACAGACTGCAAATCCGTACGAATGACTACCAAAGTATTTACGAATTAAGTGCATACTTATTTGGTACTATGAGGAACCAAAAACTGCGCGAAACATGATAAGACAGGGAATGTTACTAATCAAGACAAAAAGATTTCGAGTTGCTGAGTTGAGAACTTTGAAAACGCACATCAAAAAGTGAAAGTAAGGTTCATTACTATGCAAGAAGATGACGATGTGCTAACAGATAAGAGAGGTATACAATGAAATTTATCTCAATGTGGATGACGAGAGAACGAGGGTCGGGACAAGTTATCTGTTCATAGCTCCCTTCGGGTCACTGTTACAATTAGCAACATAACGATAGCTTACAAAGTGTCAACTTTGACATTCCCTCATCCACTTCAAAGAAATGAACCAAGCTGTCGCCCTAGAAGAAAAGGAAAAAGCTGCAGAGTTTTCTAAATATTGCTACTCTTCTCATAGAAGTGGGTGAACACTGTGAAGTAGGCAAGTAAGTTGACAAAAAACCAGCAAAATGCCTAAGAAGCAACGGAGAATGCAGCTGGAATCATGAATAAATGCATTTTCTAGACTTACCTTTCCAGCCAATAGCAACATGTTTGTGTCAACATCGAAGAACGGCATTAAAACCCTACGAAATAGGGACGGGTTTGAAAACCGACAAAAATCATCAAATAGGATGTGAGTTATTCCAACAAGAAGGGACTAAAATCTCACGTTGTTGAAATCGCATTTTGTAGAATTCTTTTGCTGACTTTTTAATGTACTTAAATGTTTGGATTAAACTCGCAAAGTCCGGCTTTAAATACAGCTGTCAAGGGCATATACGATCGATCGATTTGAATATACGATCGATTTGAATATACGATCAATCAATCTGTTTATACGATCTTAATCAACCTGAATATGTGATCGATCAGTTCGAGAATGCTATTATCAATTTGAAAACACGATCGATCGATTTCAATAAACGCTGACTTGTAGATCTTAACCCGAAAAGCTGAGGATACCTCGATAATGCCGTCCTTAAATTGAACTTGACAACATATTTGTAAAATTTTTCCAAAAACGACTGCGCTATTAATTAGAGGCGTAGACCAAGAATCATTTCCTTAGACATCTTCTGGATCTTATTTTGATTCATCTCGAAATGACGAAATCATTTACTTTCATAATTAGCCCTAAGTCTAACATTAACCCTCACAATTAAGTTTAATTCAAACCGTCGTGCAACTAACCATCTATCTATTGCGATAATGCAACACCCAGGGATGTAGCAGTTCATAAACAACACCTCTTACCGACATTCAGGAAAGATTTTTCACCAAGCAGAACACACTGCTAAATGCAAAGGAGGCTGCGACCCCCTGAACTACGCAAAGATAGAACCGAGCACATGAGCATCCTAAGTTCACACCTCTGCTATTCATGACGACGCGACGTAATCAGGCTATAAATGACACTACAACACCCTAAGTGCTCGTGACGTAGGAAAGGAATGTCATACCCTCCTCCGTTGTCCACCGTCGCATCGAACAATGATGATTTAAAATTCCTGGTATCCCAAATTGCAACTCTACGATCTCTAGCCTGGCAGAAGGTTTAAAGGAACTATTAAAAACACAAAATTAGTCTTATAATCGTACGTATGTAAATCAGATCACATATGTTGAAGCGAATACATTATCAAATTATGATGCTTCACAGATCTCCAGTCTAATGAAATTGGGTTGCCACTTTCCTGTGCAAATTTTAAGTTCGGTACAACAAAAATGTTTTTGCCAATTTCAGGTATACAGTTGTAGGAAGGTATTGAGACTTCTCTAAACAGAAATATGGATGCAGATCAAAGGAGTCTGTTAATTCTCATAAGAGACTTGAAAAAAGGAAAATAAAAAAAGACTTCCGCAGTTGGGACAAAAAGGCTGAGATTTAAACAAAAATGTAGCTTTAAGATCGAGCGCTAGAGGGGGCAAAAATGCTGTGAAGTGCTTGAGGAGATTGTCTACCTGGGAGGAGCCACTAACCCCTAGACAACAGCCAAATCAGCTGTCCATCCTTCTGAGGTTGGCAACAGCAAAAACATCAAAAGCTGATATGTACCTTTCCAAAACCAGTAGAAAAGATATGCTCACTATTTCCAAGCCAAACAGTCCTTGAATCCTTTACTCCTGGATGTCCACTAGTCTCCTGTGAAAAATATACCAAAATACTTTACGATTTCTTTGAAGAACAGCATTGATGACATGCTTTCAAACAAAGTTAAAGGCAGAGAATTTGTTTCCGGAATTGGGGTGTTGCTTTTACAAAGTTCTTTCAGTCATTATTCTAATGTCTTACACTGTGAGAAATGTCAGAGGAAAAAACTCCAGTATGCTTCCTTTCTTGATATTCTTTAGTATTCATATAAAATGCAGAAAATGTATGAATTGCAATTAGCAACAATTTGAATTCATTTACCATTGAAATGGAGGTGGCACGTGGGTCAATTATCCGTAATTTTGTGTCCTGAAAATCAAGACAGTTGCATAATTCATAAAAATGACCATCTAGGTTGAAGAAGATCTTGTGAATACTCCATAACATTTTGCTGCATGGAGGAGCTCAGAGATATGATGTTTGAATCAAATTGAGCTTCTGATTCGTAAGAAAAACAAAAAACAGACGGAATTCTCTATGATTTTCAAATTGTTACCTGGTAATGGTCATCAAAAGAAAAAATTATGCTGCTCATTCGTAGTCAGCGTTCCTCTACAAAATGCAAGACCTGTCTCCAATTCTGTATTCTTACAGCAATGTAGCTGCCAAGCACATATACAGTAGCATATTGATGTCAACTTGGCCGTACATATATTAATGACTTTTGCAGTCTTTGGTGTGAAAAAAACAATAGCAAAACAGATCAAAACTTTGCAATATAGAAACCAAAACTACACTTGCATTAGGATACAGAGAAGTGCAAAAACCTTGTGAAAACAGACACAAACCTTGCAGCTTGTCACAAGAAGGCTCCCATCTTGCTTCCAATCCATGCTTTGAAAATGAAGATCATCCTCTTCATTCAGAATTTCTGGAATAAAAAAGCATGACAGGTTACTCAAATCAGCACATCTCAAAATCCTCTAACTCCCAATTTCATCTCACTTAGCTGCAATTAAAGCATTTCAAAATTCATCCTTTGCCATATTGGTGAATGGGACAACACCCATCTCCTATTCAAGCACAGTGAATGCTGCAGTTGGGAGCTGGCCACCTATCAGCAAGGTGTCTAATTCTCACCCTCCCCCAAAGTGCAAAATGCTACAATTTCTAAAGTCTTCAGTGTGATCAAATCAGGATGTCAAGTCTACTGCATACAAAGCAAACATTCCACCACTGGACCATGGATTTAGCAGTGGAGATAAGCCCTCAAAATAAAGTTAGAGGAATTTGAGCAGCTTCAAATAATATGCAAAGCTTACCATAGCATAAAGTACCATTGACCAGCTCAAAAACTTGTACTTTGTGACCTGATGTGACAGCCAAAATCTGTCAAGATGTTGGGAAGAATAACTGTCATATTGCATTAGAGAATAGTTAGCTAAGTGGCTAAGATATCTCCTTACAATATTAAGAGTGATGGGTTTGTGTATTTGTCTATCCAGTCAGCTTAAAAATGAGAAAAAAGCTAGGGGTAGAGCAGCAGGTGCAGAAATAAGCCACATTATCAAAAAAACTATTGATTAAGATGGTACTACTATTAGCAAGGGGTTTCCATGGCTTGCATGGAGTAAAAGACAACAGTTTAATCGACCTCAAGTTTGTGTTATCAAGATCCATTATAAATGGGTCAGCAAAGGATTAACCAATGATGAATTATGAAACTTTCAGAATAATCACATTTTCCGCAGCAGGATGAAATAGCAAGCTGTCAATCCTTCCCTGAAATGATAAAAGCTTAATATGAAGACTTAGGTATGCATACTTATACATATATATATAAATATAAAGAGACTTGAGTTCTATAAAATTAGCAATCGGCATTTCTAAACTGTTTTGAAAAAAAATTTTTAAAACTTAACATCAAAGGCTGATAATAAAAGTATGTACTACAAAGATGGACTAAAATGACGATTATATATTTATAATTTTCTTTGGAAACCTTATAATGGAAAAGTACAAAATATCTTGTATTAAAGCTTCTGTGAGCATAATCAACCGTGCCACCTAACTTGACAAGATTATGCATTTCTTTGTAAAATTCATAGGGATCTTCTTAGGAACATAGTTTAAGCTATCTTCTTTAGATCAATTAGTCAATAATTTCTCTATCAGACTATTGGTCAATTTGTGAAGTCAAGTTGTGCATAGATAACTAAGTCTAAGCAGCATCCTGCATAGATAACTGAGTCTAAGCAGTATCCACATACGCTTGATGACGGTAGATGTAATGCTGGGTTATTCAATAATTCTTCAAGGCCATCATCTGGTATCTTCCATAACTTGATCTGGAAGTGCAAACATAGAGCTATGAATTTAGATACCAGTACTTCCATTTTAATAACCAAAATTAATAAATCCTGCACAGTGTAATAAAAATGTAAAAAATACAGATAATAAAGCTGGATGGAAAAAATGATTTAAGTATAATAAGATTAAAGAAATTCATAAAGCAGAAGATTCTCTAACTGGGATATGAATTTATAGCCTTAGTATCTCAATGTTTTGCCTAAGAGTTAAACCATAGAACTTTGAAGGTATGGTGTAGTTAAAGGTAGCATACAAAACATTTAACCATTTGAAATAAAAGCAATTTGTGCTGATTCTACACCAACTTTAACAAAAAACATTTAGGAAGACAAATTTGTCAATCTACTGATTGATTGACAAAGACGCATAAATTTCAATGGATTTTATAAGACTAAATGGTATTTTCATTCCTGAATTGGTTACACATCTGTTCCTAAGTTTCTATGTTGTTGCATCTGATACGGCAATGGCAAACATTTCAGTCACAAGGTGCTTTATTTTCCAAAACAGCGTGTCTCTTTGCCATCTCATTGCAACGATTCCTGCCCACATTCCTATCTCAACCTTACAATATTACTCTGTGGTTTTGCTGTGGAACCATTATAATAGTCAAAAAAAAAGTTTCACTCGATAGGAGATAAGCAAAGGTACTTGCTTCTCCATCAAAGGATCCAGTAGCAAGGCAGCAATCATCAAAAGGTGAGAAACACATGTCTGATACAAAGTCTGTGAATGGAAAGGTGCTTGTTTATTACATCTTAAAGACATCAAGAATTTCAAATGAAGCAAACTAGATACAAATGTCTGAAATATTGAGTTGATTGATGAAACTTGAGCCCATGAACAATTTATTTCTTATGTATTCTATATTCTCACTACTAGTTTAGAAGATGTGGATGAACAGACAAATAATCTCAATTTTCTAGGGAACAAACATAGGAACCATGATAGGTAAATGAGCAAAATAAGGCAAAAAATTCCTTTCAAAAAATCCAGTCTTAAAGTAATCTTACAAACAAATAGACACAAGATGTTGCAGAACAAACAACCATGATTGAAAAACTTTTAATAATAGATGACATCTGGAAATTTGTCAAAAGACGATACCTGCATGGCCATGTATAATTGGCATAGTCCTTTGCTGTCTCCCATAGTTTTCAAGTCCAAGAACACCAACACCGTGGCCGCCTAAAAAGGCATCAGTTATCAGAAATCACTTCAAATTTCCAACTCACTACATAGCTCAAAACAAATACTCATTTGCAGTAACCAAGGAAAATTGGCTGTTTACTTAATTCAGCTTACTTCATTTTGTCAATGAATTTGGAAAAGTGCTTCATGGAGGGAGTCTGGATTGGCAACATCATAGAATGAGTGAATATCCAAAAATACAAGGAGCAAAAAAATTCTCCAAAAATACAGGGGCAAGAATAACCAGAAGAGAATTAACTTTTATGTGAAGAAATCAAAAGAAGGATTGATAAACTGAAATATGTCTGTGCTCTTGATCCTAATTTAAAAAAAATAAGCAACATATGACTCATAAGAACTGATGAACTTAAATATCCAGTGCAAAATTGTTGTCATCAAATTGTTACTCATCTGTCACGGCAAATGCTACATATGCATAAAGCTCCATAAATGCCAAATGAATAAACTTTAATGAGGAATTTTGAGATGGATCATATGCACCATCAAGCAATATGTTCTTGTAACGGGATTTACCTCCAAGTTCACAGTTGAAAGCAAGAAATTTGCAGCTTGCAGCTATATGGTTTCCGCAAGAATGCATCAAGGTACCGACAGGGACATCGGTGAAACATTGCTAAAATGAAAACAGCACATTGCAGCTCAGAAACATACTTATCTATTGATTAACACACAGACAAAGGTAGAAAGTGTGTTTTGATACACACTAGATGTATTTTGGCAGGGCTGCCACTCTGTCTCGCATACCAGGGGAGGCAGGGTTTGGAGAGAATATGAATTAAATGTGCAATTGGTCATTGCCCTGCTAATAGCTTTAGCCAATAGCACCAACCATCATCTTGAGTAGACCTTCAAGGAATGACACAGTGGCAATGCAATGTAATAGCACAGATAAATAATATTGTGCTAACTAGTGACAAAGGTAGCCATTTCTTTTTAAGGAAGCAACACTAATTTCTCAAGAAATTGCATGAAATTTTGAAGGTCCAGTTCCCTCACCCTCTGAGATTATGACCTGTCTTTGGTAACAAAGTTCACCATTTCATATAAACAGTTTCAATTTGAAAGTGGGCGATTAAAAAGCAACAACATATTTGCTTATCTATAGTCAAATGCTTAAAGCAGTCATAGGCAAAACAATTTCCAAACTCAATACAAGATAGTGAAACTGAAGATTTCTCTCAAAAGTAGACACTCAAGTGAGGATGAATCTAGGTAAAACATAGAAATGGTACACATGAGAAATGATTCTCGGCTCAATCAAAATATTTTGTGAAATAGGTCTAGTCAATGCTTGGCAAACTAGAATTTACAACAAATACCAAAAGTAAACAAAAAGTTAGCATAATAAAGTTTATGGATGGTAAATATGATTCAAAGTTTTTGGCTAATGATACATGTATATGCACAGTTCTATATTTGTGACATTTCAAGTTAATGTTTTGACTTAAACTGTACAGATCTTTTTACCTACAGTCATTGTTACTTCCACTTAGCTTCGGTTTCCTGCTCACAAGCAATACGGTTATCAGCATGAAAAGTTTTCTTCAAATCGCCAAGACCCGTCGGGGGTCGGCACTTTGCCACAAAGAAGGCTATTGTGTGTGGAACGTTTGTTGAGAAACAAATTTGATGGCGTGAACACATATCGAAACATTTACCAAAACACAAAGTATGGCTGATTACATTAAAAGCAATAATGATCTTTTCTATAGGTCGCTAAAAAAGTCGTTTAACACATTCCTACAACTGCAACAACGCGTAAAATTACTGCGATGCAGAGATGCTTGACGAGTTGGGAATATTGTAGAGTTAATTTTTTCAACCTGTTGTCGCCTCAGTTTTGCTGGATGTATAGCTCTTATCTGTGAGAAAATATAAGCCACAATACCTCTCGCTTAGGAGTCTTTGGAGACGCATTCTTGAACTTTGAAACTTTGAAGCGAAACATGGCTTGTTCTGTAAGCTGTTCCGTTCTGTCTTCCTGTCCCCCTCCTTGATGTTTGGAAGCTATGAGGAAGCCACGTTGGTAAGAGGCTAGACTCGATTTCATGTTCGTGCTTCGCGCCATTTTTCAGTTGATCAGCTCGCTTCATCACAGATTCTGGTGAGACATTTAAGGAATCTATTGAGCATTAAATGCTGGGTCTCTCTTTTACATTTTGAGAACTAAGGTTTTAAACGACTTCTGTTCTGCAATATTGGTGTCTATCTTCTTTGTCGTTTTTATTTTCCAGACTTTCGTAATTTTTGGTATAATTTGTATATTGTATACTAATATAGTTGTTATTTATTGATTGCTTTGTACTCTAAAGGTTTATCTTTCATTTTTCATCTTGAAGTGTTTATAGAATTCGGCAAAATGAGCTTGTGGATCGATAAACATCGGCCAACATCTCTTTCGAAACTCACTTTCCACCTTGATCAAGCCCAGCATCTAAAGAAGTTGGTAAGCTGTTATTCTATCGATATTACCTTTTTATTAGAAGTAAGATCAACAGTAATGTTCGATAAGTATCTTCTAGCAGAGATTTCATCTTATGGACCAGGACTGACATTTAATTTCAAATGACAAGATGTGGACACGTGTGTCTTAAAACTCATCACCATCATCATCATAGCCATCATCAATCATAGTCATCACCATAATGACCTTCATCGCCATCATCATCATAGTTAGCATGAAACATAATCATCATCATAATGACCATCATAATGACCATCATCATCATCACCATCATCATCACCACAGTCATCATCAATCATCATCACCATCATCATCATCATCATCATCATCATCATCATCATCCCCATCATCATCATAATGACCATCATCATCGTCATCATCTTCTGGCTTTAATTCTACGTAAGTAGGGTTTCTGGTGTTTTGGGTTGTTCATCTATACCCACACATTGTGTGTATTGTGGCAAGGCGGGTGCTATTGGACAGTTAGATGGCCTTCCTAATGCTGCTGGAACAGTTCAGATGGTAATTTTTGATGAAATCATAATCCTATTGATTCTGTAGATAAATGGAGGTGACATTCCTCACCTCCTGGTGTATGGACCCACAGGAGCTGGTAAAAAGACAAGAATTATGTGTATTCTCAGGGAGATGTATGGAGCAGGAGTGGAGAAATTGAAGCTTGATCAACAAACATTCCAGGTAATTGCTTGGACTCAATTCTCCTCAATTTTTCTCTTTGAGAGGCTTTTCAAAATGTGGCTACCTGTATTGCAGAGAAACTTCCTCATGAAAGCATGCGATAAGATTGTTAGATGCTAAAGAGCAAGTCTACATAAGAGATGCTCACAGTATCAGACAGATAGGAAGTCTTATTTCTGTCACAATCGCTGGCATCCTTCCGTCTACATGAGACGGATCCAATGGGACAACATAAAAAAGTTTATTCTGGGATTAGTCAACAGCAATGCTGGATTAGCCCACTGATTGCAAAAGAATGCCTGATGTAGATAGTCTACTTGTGGGCAATTGTGATGTACTTGCCAATATCAGTTAGCTTTTTTCTTTCCGTTCACAAAGCATCAGTATCTTTTTCAATAGTATAATTGCCTCAGTAGCAATTATACGAGTATTATTATTGCCTCAGTAGTATTAGTAATGCTGCTTCTGACCAGGAGTAAGTAAGTTGAGCCTTGGGGAGGACCTTGATAAAAAGGTACCACCCTGGATTACAACACTACAAGGAAGGATGGCCAGTTTCATTCCTTGTGACACTTTTCCTTCAGCTTAATGCCAGGTACCCACTTGGGGCTTGATGTACATAGGACATCTAGAAAAAGGAGCAAACAGGACCAGGCTCAAATGACCTTGCCAACATGCCAGTTGTCACCAGAAGTGCATTATGATGCCATGATATACAATCATAGACTATATCTGGACCATTAATATGTGCCCACCCCCCTAGAAGAAATTGTATTGATTACCTCTGGTAAGACTGGACATGTTTTATAAAATTTCATGGATTCGGCATTCAAAACACTACTTATAGTGGAAATACAAAAATGCACAAACACGCACAGGACATGCAGGAGTAGAGATACATTCATAGCCATACAGACTCATTTATTCCAGTTCCTCTGAGGCGTGTCAGGACCACCAGAAACTCAACCCATTCACACCCTTTCCAAGTTTCACTGCCTACTTCACGAACTCTATCTCACAAATCATCATTCATCCCAAGAACATGCAACTTATGGAACGTCTTGCCTTCTTCTTGCTTTCCTGAGTCCTAAAACTTGCCATCTTTCAAATCTAATGTAAATAAACTTGATCTTATCTCTCTATCCTCTTAGCTGCTTGCTTTCTTTTTTCTTTCTATGTTGGGGCTTTGTATAGGCCACCATAGCCTTCCTCAACATAACCCACTAAATAAAAAAAAATTTGTACATTGCCATACACAGCATGTCTCCATTTATAACTCTATTAAGTAACTCTCTGTTGAATCTTCAAATTGGAGTATGTTATATTTGTGTCGTTTTTCAATTTAATTAGACACCATCCAAAAAGAAAATTGAAATCACTACAACTTCAAGCAATTATCACATTGAAGTCAACCCAAGGTAGGGAAGTGTCTTTTATAGAGGAAAACCACATGGAGTGAATAAATGACAAAATCTGTAATAACTGATGAGAAAATTTCACTTCCTGTGCAGCTACCTATTCAGATACCCCATAACTGCTTCAAGTGTCAAAAATGAAACACTGTACTTGCATTTTGTTGCAACTTATCTTTGATGAATATCACATCATCTCATCACCATTGGTATCCAACCACAAAGCTAGTTGGATCAATCATTGATACCTCTGCTCAGATTCCTCTATAACTGATGGTAGTGTGTTAACTTCAACATAGAAGGAAATTGAAAAACCTGATTGATTTTATCAATGTCATTGATTAATCTGAGATCTTTGATAATTTGGGTAGCATCCATGGTTTTGAATATAGCCAAAACCAGAGACAGGACTCCAAGTTTTTCTATGAAAGTACATTTTTGTGGGATGGTTTTCTGTTGCCTTCCTTGCAGGCAGTAATTTTTTATTAACTGTAGAGGATTTCGGCCCACACCCCTGCAACATGAGTTTGTACACTTTAGCCATTTCAATGGAGTAAGTCACTAAAGAATATATCTAAAGTTTGTAGATTGGGTTTTATCATAATGCATCCAGTGATACTTTTCTCTTTTCTTTCTGTTTTTGGAAGTGATGCTGGGATTTATGATAGGGTTGTAATTCAGGAACTCATCAAGACTGCTGCACAAATGAATCAACTTGATGCTACATCTCAAAAGTCATTCAAAGGTTTTCATAAAATATTATTTCAAATCATGAAGTCTTATCTATTTCTAAGATATTTGAGATTTTTGTCAATTTCATTTTTAATGCTAATAAATTTGTTTGTGTGTTTCTCAAAAGCATCTAAAATATTACTGCTTAGTAATAAATCATTTTTTCATCCACTTGCTCATGAACTAAATATTGAACTTATTGTGATGGAAGCTCTCGCCTTTTTTTATAGTAGCCAATTTTGAAACCCACAATTTGGCTGCTCCTTTGAACTCAATTAGCTTTTGAAAAGAAACTTTGTTGGGACAAGAATACTTCATTTAGACCCCTTCCTCCTCTTTCCTTCCCTTTCCTTTCCTTTCATTCCCTTTCCTTCCCTTGACTACTCAAGTGTGATGTATTTTGCAGTTGTTGTTTTGATGGAAGTTGATCGGTTGACAAAAGACGCTCAGCACGCCCTGAGGAGGACAATGGAAAAGTATGTTGCCACTTGCAGAATCATTTTGTGCTGCAACTCCACAAGCAAAGTCATACCTGCAATCAGAAGTCGTTGTCTTGGCGTGAGAGTGGCTGCACCTACAAATGAAGAGGTTTGTTTAAATGATAGTGTTAGCTATTATTACAAAGTAGTGTGCAATGTGAAAGCAGTCTGATTAATATTGTTCTCTTTGCAAAATGAATGGGTAGTATGAGTAATGGGATAATCATTCGCACAACTTATTACCTATTCTGCATGCACAACAAACCCTGGACTAACCCAGACCTTCTATCCTACTAGCAGTCTTCTTCCAACCTTTGATTCTTCCTATTAAAATCATTTCCCTTTCTCCAGTTTTTTTCCTTTTCTTTGTTCTTTTTTTGTCTTTTTTTTCAGTTTCATTATTTACTGATTCATTCATTTTTTTACACTAGAAATACCTGTAATTAGGCCAGCTGAATACAAATTACCTATTATTAGAGAGATTTGAATTTGTATGTTTAGCTTATATATCAAAATGAAGTTTTAAAAAAGATTATTGCTATCTAGAATGCAGCTGAAAATGCTTAGTAAGAACCATCTAATAATTACAAACTTATGTTTGTTTTCTTTAATGCAATGTTGACAACAAGCCTTTTCATATAGATATGCCAAGTACTGCAATACATCTGCAAGAAAGAGGGTCTTGTAATCCCAGCCGAACTGGCAATGGAAATATCTAAGAAGTCGAATCGAAACCTGAGAAGGGCGATTTTGATGTGTGAGGCGTGCCGGGTGCAACAGTATCCCTTCACACAAGACCAAATGGTTCAAGAGCCTGACTGGGAATTATACCTCCAGCAAACGGCATCATCCATTACAGAACAGCAAAGCACGAAAAGGTCTTAAATTACTCTATGCGTTCATCGACATTTTATTGCTTACGTTTCGACACCCTTCTCTGTTTGACTGCAGGCTTTCTGTTGCTGGGATCGACTGCAATGCATTGAACGATAGCGTTTTAGCACCGTAATTAATCACTCTTTCCGATCTCGTTTCATGCGTCGTTTTTACATCGCATTTAATTTACACTTAGATTTTTAAATGATCTATTAATCCAAATAATCTAATTCGATACGGTACAAAAACGGCGTATCAAACAGGCCTTATATGTCGCTGGGATGGAGCTGGCAATCTACTACCAACGGCTCATTCCCGTTTGCCAACCTACTTCCTCTCATGCCTTGACCATAGTCAGTCTCCTCTTATGACTATGCCTTGACATTGTCACAGACCAGATCGCTGTCTGGTACTGACAGCAGAGCAATGAGCTTCTGGCTCTTAGAAGCACGTGGTTTATACTGCCTTTCTAAATTGGATGTTTATTCCTCAAATTTATGCAGGCTTCTTGAAGTACGAAGTAGATTATACGAGCTACTAGTGCACTGTATACCACCCGATGTTATCATCAAGGTAAGTTCCATTCCTTTAGATATCCACGTCATCTTACTGCTACACAAATGCAGCAATTCTTGATAAGTGAATACGTAGCCCCATTTGCACACCCAACTGCGCAAAGTATGCGACTGTTGCAAGTACGGACAGGCAGTTGTTTTTTCCATGGGGCCAAATGAGACAGTAAGTACTATCGAAGACAGTCCCAATAGGCGAACTCAATTCCGTATCTTATTGCCATATTATCTATGTCCAATATCCACTTTTCACGGTCTTATCAGATTCGACCAAAAGGCCAAATGTGGCCCGCGGGCTGTGCAATGTCCAGGTATGTGTTAAAGCTTCCTGGCATGTCAAGGGATGCTCGGGGTTTATTGCGTGCAAATAACCTGTCTCACACTCCACAACAAGTGTTCATTTTGCTTTCAAATGGTAAGTTAGTTAGTTTTAATCGTTGCTTGAGCATTACCACATTGCGTGGCTATGGTTTCCGCGATGTCGCGAACTGCGGCTATCTTCGCTAGCTATGGATAAGATACAAAAATTTCTAACTCGGCGACCCTATCGTTAAGTGTCTTAACCTGTCGCCAGCTGTCGCTGTAAAAATTTCGGTGCGCACCATTAAAACTTAAGCAAATGGCAAAAACAGGTAGCGAAAATTGGCGACCTTAACGAAACCAGACTTTCCTCCGCAATGAGAGTTCATTTTGCTTTCAAACCGTACGTGGATTAGTTTCGTATCTTTACTCGAGTATCATCGACACATTATGTATGTTTATGCACGACTATGTTTCTCTAAGTTTCTTCCTTGTTGTTTTTGAAGGGACTGTTGAAGGAACTTGTTAAGAACTGCGATGGCACACTCAAGACTGAAGTGACCCAATTAGCAGCTTACTATGAGCATCGACTGCAACTTGGAACGAAAGCAATTTACCACCTCGAAGCTTTTGTGGCAAAATTTATGAGTGTTTACAAAAGATTTTTGGAAGAAGGAATGGTGGACATGGAGATGTAGCTCAGTTGAAGCAACATTTTTTTGTAAATATATATAAGTGTCAGAATATATTCAAAATTTGGTCACGCAGCGAAACATTTTGTGGTTACTTCGTTCTAATTCGGTGAAGCTTGTGACGTTTCTCGGAAATGGGATTGTCTTTTGCGGTGACCGTCCTTGCTCCGTGTACGGCAATATATTTATGCTATATAACCGATAACACTGAGATCGTTGCCAATGTTCCAAAAGTTCTCTTTACCGTGCTGAATAGTTGCGATAAAAGGTAGAAGTTCCGAATCTTTACACTTCAGCTTAAGATTAGCTGTTATCAATCTGTCTAGTGCTTGTGCCCTCAGAGTTACTTCTGAGTACTCATTTACCGACCTTGGAAGGGTGGACAGCTGAGTTGACTGTTGGCTTGTGGTAAATGGTTCCAACGACGGGATTCGAACCCACACGAGTAGACCTCGCATATGATTCGAAATACTGCGCCTTAACCACTCCGCCTAACTGAATTTAATGAGCAATCATGCTTTTTTGTTGTTGTTGCTATTAATTGCAAAGCAACATACGTTTGGATCCAACTGAGTAAAAATAAATTTGATAGCAGAATTCTCGAAACGCCAATCGCCCAATCAATTGATCGATTCAAATCAAAGCTATCATCACCTCACTAAGAAAGCAATCTAAAATTTTCACACAGACCAAATACTTCCTATTCAAAAAATTAACTCATAAAATGGAAACTTGATATCAAAGGTCACCTACTTCTGACGAAGAAAGGATGTGGCACTACCTTGAACGCCTCCGGGGTGCCATTTTGATCCTCTTTCTACAGCTTACGGCGCTATGGAGGAGCATGACAGCTATCTTCCCTTTGTCAGTCGAGGAAGAAATCGCCGAGAAACCACTGCAAGCCGAACGTTGAACGGAATAAAGTTGATAAAAAGATATCTGATTGAAATCCAAAATGCCGAAGGTAATTTTGAATAGATCATATAAGTACTCTACTCTTTTAAATTGATTTTACCTGCAAACCAAGCATTAAATCGTTTTCTGGTAATATGAAAAGGCCCATTCAGTTACTGGAATATTTCGTCAGGTTGAAAGCAGCGTATTTTGAGCAATACTAAAGAATATCATAGCTCTCAGCTATGCAAATTGCGCTTAGCTACACAATCTGGTGAAAATAAAGGGCTCGTGCGTTGTCAGTAAGAGACAAAATGACCATTCTAGAAAGGCATTCTTCACAGTAGTAATGACCCCCCTGAAGAGGTGCAAAGGTTCAGTTTTTAATGCACCATGTAGTTGATTTGCTGTAAATACAAACAGTTCACTCTAGTACTCTAAACAAAGCATTGTGCATAGAAAATTGAATAGCAAAATGCTCCATACTTAGTAAAGCAGTAGCTTTGTATTTTCATCCGCAGCACGAATTTGAAGTTGAAATGACTTGCGGTGGTTGCACTGGAGCTGTTGAGCGCGTTCTCAAAAAGAAGGAAGGTAAAGTTGTTTTAAAAGACATTCGTTAGTCTATTTCACAATATTAACATGAGATTTGTATTTGTATGTTTAGTTTCTATATCAAAATGAAGTTTAAAAAAATTATGTGCTCAGATGTTCTCAGAAAGAACATTAGCCACTTAGCTGCTCGCTTTCTTCTTTCTTCCTTTGTTGGGGCTTTGTATAGGTCACCATGGCCTTTCCCTAGCATAACCCACTAAAAAAAAAAAAAAATGACCAGACCATTTCAAAAGAACAAGCAGGAAAACTCCAGGCAGAATATCAACACAAATAAAGCAGATGAATTTTTTAATCCAGATAAGAGGCAATTGTAGAAGATCTTTGAAGTCAAGAGAAAGCTCCTACTGGTAGCCTGTTTAAGTAACAATTCCACTATGATTAAAGAAAAGCTACCTTTTGGAAGGTTCCACAGACTTTTTGTCGCTGGTAACTTAGTTTTCAGCCAATCTTTTGGATACTTTTGGAACCGGCAACTATTAAGGCTTGTATGACAAATAGCACCAATCTTTGAAAATGTGATTAATGAAAAATTGTAAATTTCTGTACTCTTTTTGGTAACATGATTTAAGATTATTGTTGTTTCATGTTTCCCAATCAATTTCATGAAGGTGTGAGCAACTTTGAAATCAGCCTAGAGAAGAAGAGAGTCTGGGTAGATAGTGACCTACCTTCAGATGATATCTTGGCAACTATATCAAAAACAGGAAAGAAAACAACTTATATTGGCACTGCATGAAGGGACAAACCTATTAATTAGTGCACTTAGTGCACTATGTATCATGATAATCATACATATTGTGAAACAAAAATTAAGATATTTTTTTTTTGGTTAAATATTCTGCCCTTGTTCATTTTAAACTGCCATTTTTTTCAATAAGAGGTTTTCATTCAATAGATATTCATAAATGATTGAAAACATTAATTGTGTCAGAGTAAACCATTCCAATTCTGATGTATTGCTTTAAAAAATAAGGTGCTAAAGGAGGTCAATCCCAAATATCCTAATCAATATCAATCATTTAAAGCAGACAGTTAATCATGGGCAGAGCTTAAGACTTAGAACTTGGAAAAAATATTCAATTTCAGCCTTCTTCTTTTTGTGTCCTTTACTGTTGTCAGCTTGTGCCCAACCAGTCGTCAACCATCCTTCAACCAATTGATTTGAGTGTGGATATGTCCGCCTTTGTTGCCTTGACTGTGCCACACTTGTCAAAGTGCTCGGCAGCCTTGAATGCATCATTTGAAGATAGGTAATATGTAGTGTAAGCGTACCTTTGCTTGCTAATAGACCAAACCTGGAGAAATGCTGAGTATTGCTTGCAATGAGCAAATAGTAATCAGAATGAGAAAAAGAAGCATGTTGAGAAGTGAACTGCTTCTACTCAAACAGAAGCAGAAGCTTCATAAAAATTAAATTATAGTGTTAAGAAAATTGCATTCTTTGGTGAGACCTGGTGGTAGATCGTCTAATCCTGTTGCTTTATTTCTTTTAACTGACTCGAGCTGTTGTTCAACCTTGAATATGAACTTTTGATCAGTTCTCATTGACATTTTTGTTGGCCTTTTCCAACTGAAGTTTCGTAATGGAAAAGCCTTCTCCCTTAAAGTTGCTACAATCCCTGTGCCTGATAGAAAATCTTTAACTGGTCAAAATCAGAAAGCTAAATAACAAAGAGGATTTTGAAGGAGCTAATAAAAAATCTTTATCTAGAAACGCCCCTTTCAAAAAAGGGAGTTGACCTTGTAAGGCTGACAGGTATGCTATTTGTCTATGGTATCTGTCTATGATATTATACTATTTGTCTATGATATTATACTGTCACTTAAAAAACCTAGCATTTTTGGAAATCGTGGAAGGCCAATTGGTGCAACATCCAACTAATGTCGTGATTGCCATCCTTAGAAAGTCCCTTGAACTGCCTCATTCCTCATTGATTGGAAGAAAGTACTTAGGTGTGGCCATGTGGAAATGATGACCATCTCCGTAATAATCACCAATGTGAAAATCCCCAAACCTAAGAGGAAAAAATCAAAAATCGTCCTTTTGTCTTAGTTGCATACAGAATCAACAGCTCCAGAGATACAATACAATAATAGAAACATTGATAAAAACCCCTGGATGTTACAATTGGTTTGAATTCAAGATTGCAAAGGAAGAAGAATAGTTCAAGAGAATTGTAATTGATAAAGATTATGACGGCTATGAGCACATTGCACAATTTAATATCATAAATGATAATAAACATTGTGTATGATCACTGTAATGTCAATTAACATGTTTGAACATGATTGATGATGATTCCAAAAGATTGCTGGTCACTCATCATTATGATCCACTGTAATTTTTTAGTGATCTTATAGACAAACATGATTAGTAATCATTGATGGTGTTGAGCATACCTGATGATTGATGGTTATGATGATTCATAATTAACATATTTCTGTGAAATTTCAGGTGAGTGTGGCTACGTATTGCTGCCACAGTTTGTTGACTAAAAGTCTGAATTCAAGACTGCGTCTATTCAGTTGTTCCCATTTTGGTTTTACCACTTTTAAAATTCAACATGGCAGAACAAAAAGTGGCTTAATAATTGGCTTTCAAAATACAAATACACAAATGAGCTGGAAAGTGTCAAATAATGCACTCTTACTTTTCAGAAAATCTCAGCTTTTCATCAACATCATCTCGTGTTGTACTGACTGCATTGTTGTCACTGTAGTTCTTAGGATCCTGAGGAATTCTGAACTTTCCTAACTGAATTTCGGTATCAGACAAGCCACCATGGGAAATTCTTGCATATCCAAGGCGAATCAAATCACGGTACAGAATGTACTCACACCATCTTCCGTAATCTTCATAATCAATATCCTTCCAAAGATTAAAAAGATAGATTACAGCTAAATTTTCTGATATGGTCAATGCTCACTTTATTCTTGGCATTTTATTTACTTAGCTTTATAACAGTATCAGAAAACAGCATACTTCTACCAATTCTATTTCTAATTCCTTGATAGCCTTTAAAACTTTCTGTTTTTTTTCTGCGTAACTATGTTTGAATAGAGAGTGGATATTATAAGCAAAAATTTTGATGTGTAAACTACAGCTTAGTGTTCCAATGTGTTCATTGAGATTTGAAATGCTTAAGAAGCAACGTCAGCAAATGACAAACCTTAGTCCTTCCTGACTCCAATAACTGAATATGATCTCGGCTACCTGGTGAAGATGTCACATAACCAAGAAAGACTAAAGGATTTTTGCTGTGAAAAGATAAAGGTTCTCTTGTAGAATGATGTTGGATTTTGACAAATAAAATAAGTCTGTGGTAGAAGATAAAGTGGGTTGGAAGTATTTCTGCTTTTAAAATTTAATGAATTAAAATATGAATCATGGCAACAATGTGAGAAGTATCAGGAAGGAAATCTTTTTCGGCACTGCAGCATGCATGACTTCATTACATAATCCATCCATTTCATATCAGTCAGAACTGTCAATAAACCCAGGACATTCATGATGGATTGAGAAAAACTCAAGCGAAAACATAATGTGGGGGTATATACATGGTAGCTCGTACATTGAAAATCTAAACACAGAGGGCAATAGTATCGTTTACCTTTCGTCCATTACTCTAGACAATTCTTCAGCTTGAAGCTTACGATCAAGGTCATCCCTAAATAAGGAGATTTTGATCAAAGTTTTCTGATTCTTAATCAATAGATTTGACCCTTAATTCCCACTGATAGAGAACGAGAGACACCTAAAGAGAAGGGCTTATGTAACACACAAAATACTGGGTAGGGGTGGAAAGCATTTTTCGAATTTTCTGAAGGCATCTCAGAGGTTGAAGATTTACTTGCCTGCTTCTGAGATATGCATTAAATAGTCTTGAAATTTGCTTTTGAAAAAACTAAACTATTTGTCTACCTAAGTACCTTGAGACATCTTTTAGTACACAACAAAACTATGCAAATTGAGCAGAGTTCTGGTCCCTTGTCTCGACATGATCAACCATCTTGGCTCTTATATCTGGAACAATAGAGAGCTAAAGAAATCTTTCAAATCTTTGGTTTGACGCAAGCAACGTAATCACTGAGGTACCCTTATCAATGGGCGAAGAAACTAAGAAAGAAATTAAGGAATGCATGAATAAATGAAGGATAGAATGGATGAATTTATCAGCTAATCATTCAATCAATCAGTAAATCGAATGAAGTGATCTCTTGCTAGGAGCTTGAGTCATGCTTATTATTTGCTGCCTGAGATTCATAAGCAGACGTAAATGAAAATTTTCAAGGCTACAAGTAGGTAACAAACAGAAGCATACCGATCATTGCCCATGTGAACAACCACAAAGTCGATATTTTGACCAGATATTTTTATCGTTGCTAAAAGAGCTGGTGCAAGCTCACCTGAAAACGAGTTTATATAGGTAAAGCCAATTGAAGAAAAACTAGACACTCAATAGCTAGGCTTCCAGTGACAATACTTTATGTGTTTATTCACTTATAAGTGACAAGTGCTAGATCTGCAGATTTTCCAAAGATCCGTGTCTTTCAGATTAAATGCAATGACTTACGATACTAAGAACATGCGGAGGTAAAATTGGCTCATATGGTTATTATGGTGGGAGGGGGAGCAATCTACGTCACGCTCCTTGTTGGATGAAGGCGGCAGAGGACGTAGGAAACAACTAAACAATAGGGACAGCATCATGGTCCATCACCGGAGTCACAAGGTACCGCTTTGAACAACATCATGGGGACGATGGTTGCACGTGCAAAGTACACAGAATTTGTGGCTTCATGGCATCAGTTGTTACAGAAAGATGAAAGGTGAAACCAAGGTTTTCCCGTGTTTGATAAACGGGTAGCTCTACTCCATCGAAGCGAAGAAGGGCCTCGATGCTAACAACACTAAATTTCTAAAGAAACACCGGCACATGATGGAAAAGGAGCATGAATAGATAACTGAACAAGCTGCCCATGAAGAATTTGAGTACCTTCAGGAGACGGCAACAGATAGTGCTGTGACTTAACAATCGGGTACCTTGAGATAATTGCTGCCCTAAACAAGGAAAAATGGTTGAATGTCAATTTTTGCAACAGGAATCTTCAACTAAGCTTCTAAACCCACGAGTGGTTTGATTCGCAACAGAAACGAAGGTTAGCTTATACTGCAGAAAAATTGGTCACTAGCTATTTCTCTGACAACGTGAAAAATACCAAGATCTCTACGCCAGGACTAACTTTCTCCTCATCTTCCTTATCTTCCTCTCTACATTCAAAGTTGCTAATGTAAGTCCAAACTCGGACTACGAGTGGAATCTGACCGACACTCAAAGTTGCTAATGAAACAAAAAACAAACAGCAATTCAATGGTTGAGTTCCTGGCTCAAAACACGGTTTTCGATGATAACACTTAAAATTGATCTGGTTATTTTCAAAGCAATTAACTATATTCTTCATGACTTCTACTAAGCATCCGAAGGTATACATTTGGTCATTGAGAAGCGTTTACTTTTCGAGCAGTGTCCAGCTTCTTCCTCTCCATGAGACCACACCTTGCGATTCCTACGCCTGAAAATGAATGCTCCCTTTAAACCCGAGAGACAACCATGATAAAGCCACTCTCCTTGCTCTAATTGAAAGATTAGCTGTGAGTGAATTCGAAACACTGACCATAGGATCAATAGGTGGCAAGAATCTTACCAATGAGCTACCCTGACACCTAACTAAATCTATCCTCATCATACTACCATACCTATAACAATCCTCTTCTGCCATTCCTTCCATTCTCCTTTTCGTCGCTCATATATTCTTACCCCCACGTGTGATCCTTTGTCCTGGGTCCATAGTCAGCATAAAACCCTAATTTCTCTTCCACGTACGAAACGAAATCAGTGGATCCAACATATGGTCTTGAACAATCGCTTTCCAGTACACCAATAACGTCTGCTTCTAAAAAGTGGTAATAGCAAACATTTTATCCACAAGTCAGTATGTTTATTTGAAATTTTGATTTGAAAGACTACAGAATTCATAAATGAATATTTTAAGGTTTCGAAGTGTGCAATGCTCAATTAAAATTGAACTTGTTGTCATCATACTTCACAAATGCTAATATGACAATAATTTTCACATAAAAAGGAGCAAATACACGATCGATAGCTAATGCTAAATTTAATAAACATTAGTGCAGCGCAAAAGCTGCAAAGCAAGCATACCCCCTCCATCATTCTAAGCAACTATTTCTTTAAGAAACGCAAAATCATTATTCACTTTTTTTCTACTACTTCTGAACAATAACTTCATTAAGGTCTTTAATATTCAAACTTACTTGCTACATCTTATAAATTGCATGCATTTAAGGGCTCATTGAACTCACAACAGTATCATATTCATAGGGTGCATTAATTAAGAAGTTTAATTTGGTCACTACAAAGTGGTGCTATATTCCAAGAAGGATACATCTTTGCTCGATTGAAATGGAGTGATAAGGAATCTGAAAAACTAGAAGATAACCACGCAAGAAGACATTTTTACTTTTATTTCCTCTTTCTCTGCCTCTCCTTCCCCATCTCTTTCTCTGCTATATTCACTATTGAGATATTGCCGTTAAGATTACCTGCATTTCGCATTAGGTCCACGGACCGTTTGAAACTGTGCCAACCTTGGTTGTCATACCCAAAATGGACTGTCCAAATCATCGACGTAAAAATTGTTGGGTCTTTAACATCTGCCTGAAATTATGAGAAAAAAACCATGATACGTCATGTTTCGCCTAATGTAACTCCATAGATGAACATGAAATACAAGTGATGACTTCATCAATGTACGTGATAAAAGGTACTTAATGAAAATAAAGCAGATAAACACGTGTTCAGTATACGTAATTTTTTCAGTGACAAGGCTGCTGCCTCAGCCGTATTAGAAGATCTAAAAGACAAATATGAGCTTTTTAGTTTGAAAATTCTATTTAAACCGAGTAAGCGTTCACCAAGATCAATGAAACAAACCTTCGCATTTTTTCTATTGACATCTCTTTGATAGTACCTTCCAAACATAAAAACTGCTCCAATCACAAGCAACGTGTAGAGTACTGGAAGAGAGGTTTGCAACAGTAAATGAAAAACAGAAGGAGAGTGACGCTTTCATGCATTCACAAAAGAGATTACTGATGAAACTAAACCTACCTTCTAAGACACCACGATAACTATACCAAGAGGAGCAAAATAACATATAAAACTCGAAGCCATAGAAGCGAAAAAATGGATGATATCGATAAATATTCATATATGATATAGAACAAAAAAGGAAAAAACCAAGAAAATTTGCAGAGAAAAGTTAATTGGTGAATCTGTGGATTTTAGCAAAATAATAATGATGGCAGATTTGATAAATGTCTAAAAACTATTCCCGCTTAGTGTACTTTTTCTTAGTAAATTATGCTGAGGAAAGGCCATAGTGGCCTATATAAAGCCCCCACAATGGGAGAAAGAAAAAAGTGAAAGGCTATGAGGAGAGGGAGATCACGTCAAGCTTATTGATCCTAGATTTGAGAGATGGAAAGATGTATGCATACATCTACTGTACACTAGAGAAAAATGTCCTTAAAAATATACAAATTTTAGCCAAAAATGAAAGAGAGAATTGAGGAAAACTGATGTACTTGGGAGAACTCCTTCTCTGAGAACAGATTTCCCTTTCTTCCCACTTGATGCTTCTTTGCCATCTACTTTTGCAGTCGAGTCTTCGGATTGATCTAGTTCAACTGCCGTTGAAAAACCTAGAAATATATCGCAAATCTTTGTCAATCTACAAATGATTTTTAACTGCACTGGAGATAAATGGTGCACAAATGAGACCATTGTATGGTGGGCACGAGTGGTAAGCAGAAGGAGAGTGGTAAGCTGAAAGTAAGTGCTTGGAATCCCGTTAATACCATAAGTGGTATTAGAAAGGGCAAGAAACTTCCACCGCCTTTGCTTCCGTGATGTCCTAATTCTATTGCAGTTCTACTGGCATGATTTCCACTACCACAGAAATGGACATTGCCTGATGGCTGACTTCTATGGTCTATGAGAAATACTTTTCTTTGGCAACAACAGACACCCAAATCTTGGTTTGAATGCCATAGATGAGAAATTCGGTTTCACTTTTTCCTGGAGATCTGACTCTGCTCAACCTAATAAGAAATGAATTTATCACGTCAGGAAAGACAAGGAAAAGAAGTGGCTGAAAAAAATTGAATAACATACCAAGGAAAACCATGGCAGTGATCAATATAAAATCATTCTTTTCCCTTGCCAATGTTCCACCAGGTACAAAATTATAGGCCACAACCCAGACGGATGCTAGCAAAAATATAGTCACTGTCAGCAAGCCAACTGTCAGCACTTTTCCTTTATCGCAATGGCAGACCAAGGAGACTAGTGTTGGAAATACAGACATAATGTAGATGGCAAGGCCAAGACCACCAACATATGCAATAGAAGATGGTGCATGAAACAGGAATAAGGAAGACAAGCATCCAAAGATCCACCACGATGAAGATGTGATGTAGGGTTGAGTTGATAAGGTGAACCCAGCCACTAATGCAGCAAGGACAAGGATGCTAGAATGAAAGAAGGACATTAACAGCATTAACAAAATTGAAACAGCACCTCAAGAGTTGAATGCTTGACCATTTTCATAGCTATTTGAGTGCTGGCTCTTTTTTTTGGTACAGGTAAATGGAGGCAATAGCAATCTGACCCTTCAGCTCCATACTTAAGATAAGGGCTAACTTTGGGTCTGGGTTTTAGTCATTCACAGCTTGTTTTCAGAAATTCTATTGATGAAACAATGATGCACAAGATCGGATGATTTGTGGCCACACCAAATGCTTATCAGTTGAATTTTTTGAAAAAGTGCAAGTGGATATATGTATATATATATATATGTGTGTGAATATAAAATAGGTTACTTTTCAAGGCAAATTTATTGATAGATTATTTCAGACGTTTCGCCTTGTGAGGGCTTCATCAGTGATCACACACAAATGTTCAATATATATATATATATATATATATCTCTTGGCTTTGCAAACAAAGATTTCATGATGGGGGTGTTCACATCGGCTCCAGGCACGCTGGTGGCTGAAAATTCTGATGTCAACTGGACAGGTTCAGCTGCAGCAGCTGCATTGAAAGGTCACGTCAGGTATGGCTGCTGAGATTTTCCGGTTCTTTCTCCTGTGGTGTTTCTCCTTCAGATTCTCTGTGCCGGAGTCTGGGCGGATATCTATAAATATACAAATACATACATTTTGTTGCAGCAAACTTTTACAATCTAGATGACTCACCCTCCAGGCACAGGTAATATGCTTAATGATGGAAATCCTGTTCCTGTGTATCTAGATATGACAGAAACCTCACCAAAGAGCCACTGAGCCATGAAAAACCAAGCACCGATTCCCAAAGCAATTACTATCCAGGAAGAGAATGGAACAGGCTTCTTTTCATTCTCTAGATGGCCATGTTCAGCTTCAATTTCACTGATGAACATTGACCTGTCAATGACAGAAACTAAACCAAATGCAAATATAGCAATGTTGGTAGCAGCAGATGTCCAGAGTGGGTTTAGTGTAAAAAATGCAATGCGTAAGACCAATTTTATGAAGAATCCAATGACCATTCCACCAAATGCTATTTCTCTGAAAAAAGTAAAGCAAAGGATTAGCTTCCCCTTGTACATGGACAATATTTATCTGATTGCGAATGGTATGAATCACCTGTATAATAATGGGACCACACTCATAGCCCAGTGGCAGAATGCTCACCCTGCAGGCAGTAAACTAGAATAAATACCCAGTCAAGGGATGCTAAAGACTTTGGAAATGGTGTATCGTGCATCCCTGCTTAGCCTCAGCAATAAGTACTACTTGCAGTTGGCTTGTCCAGAAATATGCTTGTATGGCCCCAAGGACACTGCAACAGAGATATAAGCCATTTCATCCAAACTAGAAGGGCGATAGCTTTGAAAATTGAGCTTAACCAGGCCATCTGAATTAAAAACAACAACCCTTACCTACAACAATGCTATATGCACAAATATATTAAATAAAAGTTTCTCATAATTTCAAATGATGGCAAAATTATTGGTAGAAATTATTTGTTAGAATAGTCAGAATAACTACCTATATTTTTTTGAATCAATCCACCAGATACCACACAACCAGAGCATGGCAAAAAAAATTCCAGAAGATGTAACAAGTAGCCTTGTAAATGCAGTTGGTGCATGGAAGCATAAAGTTGCAGAGACAGTTAAAAACTGTGTGACAATCAGCCCATATCTACTGCATATGCAACGGTCAAGTATTGGTATAAGTGTGAGGATTGGGGAGAGCAGAGCAATAGCAAATGCTTCATATCCTGATATTTCAAGCATATTCAAAGGAAAAAACCAAATTGTAGATGCAAGGCTAAAGAATGTTGACCACCAAATATAACCTGAAAAGAAAAATATGGCAATGCGTCTTAGTTACTTAAAATTGTTAAATAGTACTTAATTTGAGACTGCTCATATCATTCTTAAAGAATTCTCAATGAATAAAAGCATCCATCAGTTATCATTATTATTATCATTGTCAACTAGAAATAAAATTTTGAATAAGAACACACTTAACTGTACAGCAAATTATGAGGTACTCAGTTCTTTAACAAAATGCATACCTAGAATTGCTTCAGGAATTAAATGTCTTAGCAGATTGACGTCTTTCCATTGCAATCCTTTCTTTTTGTCAAATTTTCCATCTTCTTCAGCTTCAGCCTCTGTGATATTCAACCTTTTTCTAACTGTTGCCATTTTTGAAATGCTAGCAAAATAAATTGCTATGATTAATCTCTGTACATCAAATAATACTGGAAAAAGTACTAGTAACTTAATTTTATCTAAATAGGAACTTCGTTAATTAAGGCTCATCATCATCGTCATCATCAAGTTCCTTGCCCAGTCACCGTTGCAGTCGCTGTGATGACATTGAAGTCCCTTGCTGTTGGATACACCCATCTTTTGAGACTCCGGATGTACGTGTCCCTTGGCCGTCCCCTACCTCGTCTGTCATCAAGCCTGCCTATCATCGCTAATCTCTCCATGAAACCTACTTATAATTTTCAAGGAGTTGTTCCAAGAATAAAAACTAGGAATACGGCATTTCTGTAACTCCCATTTAAAGAATTCACCCTCCCAATGGAAGTTAGTCCCCTTTTCAATCTAAAATCTAAAAACATTGATACAATCATAGTTGAACCTTCCCTTTTCCCTTAATTCAGAGATTACTCTTAATTTTCACAGAAACACTTCAGCCTCTCTTCTCTCCAATGATCTGACAGTTATTGAGTAGTGGGGCAAAGACAACTTAGTTTCGTTCAACCAAAGCAAGACGAAACAGGCTGTCACTTCACGTAAACATAACCAAAACTTTCCACCTGTCCTTATGAATGGCGATGAATTGGACACTTCAACTTCTTTCACACAACTTGGTCTTTCTCTATTGTCTAATCTCACTTGGAAAACTCACATCCATTCTGCTCACCTTCTAACTATCTACAAGTCCCAAATCCGTCCTTCTTCAGAGTAATGCTCCCATGTCTGGGGTGGTGCTTCAAAATTCATTCTCTGTCGTCTTGACAAAGTCCAATCCAAAGCCATTTGTCTCATTATCGATCCTAACCTCACAAAATCTTTCCAACCTCTTTCCCATCATTGACTAGTTGGAGATCTTTCCATCTTTTATAGATACTTTCACGGGCATTGTTCTCAGGAAATCAGGGAGATTATTCCTGTTCCTCTGAGGCGTGTCAGAACCATCAGAAGCTCAACTCATTCACACCGATTCCAAGTTTCACTGCCTAATCCACGAACTCTATCCCACAAATCATCATTGATCCCAAGAACATGCAACTTATGGAACGTTTTGCCTTCCTCTTGCTTTCCTGAATCTTACAACTTGTCATCTTTCAAATCCAAGATCAATAAACTTGATCTGATCTCTCTCTCATTTAGCCTTTCGCTTTCTTCTTTCTTCCTTTGTTACGGCATTGTATAGGCCATCATAGCCTTTCCCCAACATAACTCACTAAAAAAAACAGACAAAAATAATACCCTTACTTTAATTCCATATGGAACAAATTGTTATAGAAATGATAATTCATGCTAACCCATATTCACTATGCTAAATGACAATTGGCCGGTTGGGTCACATTATTCTAATTCTAATCATTATGTTACTCCATTTGACTATGCTATCACCATTTGACTATACATCCATCATTGGCTTCCTTTGCTTGCTCTTAACTTAGCAGTTTATTACAGTCAGAAGTTGGCAATACAGGCATTACTATATAAAACAAACTAATCTGTTAATGTTCTACCATCAAATCTAGAACAAAAATGACGATACATGATAGGATATGGGGTTTTCAAAAATCGTGCTCATTTAAGGGATCCAGCATTAAGTTTACGTTTTTCATTTGAAATGCACCGGCGTTGTTAGGAGGTTAATAAAGCATGCTTTTCAAATGTGGTTTTCTCCAAATGCGCAATAGCTAACATCTACATCGCATATTAATCATGAAATGACATTTCTAATGAGAACACACCCATGTGGCTTTCATTCATACACGCATTATGAAACTGCCTAAAACAAAACACAATAACAACACAGTTTGTGCATTAGGAAATACAACCTTTGCCTTAAACTCTGAAAATTCATATTAATATTGGAGGTTCCTGCATGAGAATGATCAATGATTAGAAAAATTCTGAGGTGACATTGGCACTCCTTATCTAAAACTGGCATGTTAAATATTGTCGGTATGAAATTATTTGAGTCAGCTAATGCTCAAGGTCACGAGTACGTGAATTAATATACCACATTAAGGGCATGCAAGTCGGCTTTCTGAATTTTCAACCATTTAGTTAGCTTTCTTTCACTCTTTCATGTTGCAGGCTATCTGTACCTTAAAGAAAAAAGCCAGATAGTACTTTACCTGGATCGAATTCGACCTGTGCTGGCACTTATCACTCTTCCAAACACTCAATGACAAACAACAGTCCCTGCGCTGGCTCCACAGATGCAACACCTGCTGGTTTCGCAACGAGGCTACTGTTCTCTTGAGAAAGTTCCATGCGGAGATTTAAATCCATTCTACTTTCGCGCGCGTTTTTTTCCCCGGCTTTGGTCGAACTGGCCAATGATTCGTCAATAATACAATAGCTTTTCAAAGTAGCAAGCAGAACGCATGCACCTCAACAAAATCGTATAATGTACAAATGACAAAAATGATAAAATGGCCTGATAAAATAGCAGATAGTAAAATAACTTTGGAATTCTGGAGCAGTATTGGCTTCCACTTAATGGCAACCATGTTAATCTTCAAACAGACCTCGGCGCGAGATGCGGGCATATGTAAATCAAATTTATTGGAGAGGAGAAAACTTTGCTCGATTTCGAGATAAGCGATAGGGGGGCACCTTGTCAGAGATGCCATCCTGAGTCTGGGCATCACGAGGTAGGGTGGCTAGTCCTTTCCTCCATGCACTTCACCCCCAGCTTACGCCGGTTACCCGTTTACTGCTAGGTGGACAAAGGGTGACGAGATCGGAGCAGGAACGAGCTTCGAACCCAGGACTGTTATCACAATGGGTAGGCGCTCTAACCAGTATGCCAATTGGTCCTCTCTTTTTGGGCTGCCGCGTTTAAAAATTGAAGTTCTCTTACTGAAAATAGGGTAATATTTTAAGAATGACCTTAATTTCAATGTCTGAAAAATGCTAGCGGAAATAATACCGGGGAACAATTTGGTAGTGAGGTAGGGAGAATGATCCCGTGGTGCAGTGAACTCCACGCATTGCCTATGGGTCTGAATCCTGCATGGCTTAAAACAAACACTATCGGTGAGGGTGCTAAAGGGAAAGCAACTCATGAAAATCAACTTTCACAGATAAAAATCGTGGCTTGCATGGGGTTTTTGCAAAGCTGGAGCAATCAAGTACGCTACGCAGGGGTAGAAAGACTGTAAAAACATTCCTCGTAGGATAACCAAAGATTTCTTTTTAAAAACAAATTTATTATTTACATGTAAATATATTTACAAGCTATCCGCAATAAAAATACATCCTTCATGGTCAATGAAATATATTAATCTAGCATTGCTTATTCCAATGTATGTAAAACTAGATTTAGCACTAACGCTTTCCATCTCCTTCGACGAAACACAATTTTACGACATGACGTCTTAAGGGCGAATGGGCCAACGAAGCCTTTGGATTTGCCAGTGGCGGCCCAAGGCTAGGTAAACTGGGGGGGGTGAGGCGGAATGTTGCAATGGCTTTAGGAAGAGTATACAGTTGTCTAATAGTACTCACCCTGCCAGAACATTCACAATGTGTGAGAATAGATGAACAACCCAAAGGCCGGCGATTCTACTCAAGTAGGATTAAAGCCAGCAGAAAATGGACCGTGGTTTTAACGACCATTCGGACTCGTAAATTGGTATCATCAATCTTAATTCTCTATTCATGAAATTATAATTAACAGATAAAAAAAAAATTTATGTTACATCACTAATAAAATTTTCACTCCTCGATGTAACGCCATAGATGAAAAGACGGGGGAAAGCTAATCGTAAATTGCGCATTTCTTCATATATACAAAATATAATGCATCCCTAGATAGACCATGCTTGACTATAACGTATCGTTGTTGCGTATAGCCTACGTTGGTCCCGTCTAAAAAACCATGGTGGTCAAACTTCAATATGAAGATGGATGAAAATGGCACATAATGATAATGACGACGCAGTCTCATTTACCGTGTCGCCTCGCTATCATTTGGTCTTGCTTCCCACGTGCAACCGCCTTCGGAGTGGTCTCCTTTGTAATTCACAGAATCACAAATTCACGGCTTTCAAGGTACAAATACCAATGCATGCATTATACGCAAGAGCTTCAAATTACCGTTCCAAATCCGAACTTAAATGCCAGTTCAATTACGGATTGGGGCAGACCGTCATGGAAGCACACGAAAAACTCTCTTGTTGCGTCAAGAAGTCTTCGCCTGAAACGAGAGACGGACGAAAATAAGAGCAGAGAAAACGTGGCGTATGCAAAGCCGACTTTGAATTAGAATCTAAAAAAAAGAGTGAGGATCAACTAAAATCGAAGTTACTTCGCTTGAGTATTTCCGTCTCCAAAAGGACAATTCAAATTTGGGATTAATTCCGACTTCAAATACGTCTAACTTCATGCTGCCTGTTAGTGACGAGGTGCCTCAAACATTCAATCTAGATGAGAGTCTTGTGAAGAAGTCGCTGATAGAACTGACTAAAAACTATGATAGGGTTTAAGGATGGTTCAATTGCCAAGGCGAATGATCAGCCACCCTACGATCCTTGGTCAGAGACAATAAATTTGACCTTGATTTCAAGTCAGAGTAAGGAGAGAGTCGCTCACTGTCTGTATGTCCATGCGTAGAAATGACGAGGTGTGGTCGAACAGAGAGGAAAGACAAGGACATCTGTATATGAGCATTGCTTCTCAATGCCCTGAAATTTACCCTCGGGTGCTCAGAATGTGAATACGACACTTGATCATAAAAATGCTGAGTTTTAGATGTCACTAACCCAACCACCCAATACTTTAAGACGTTTTGAGTCCTTTTCGAGTCTCCTCCTTTTGATGGTTTTCTTCTAAATAGAAGTCCTTGTTCATAAACTTTGTCCATATTCAAATCATTCATCGCCTTCTGTTGATGAAAACAAAAGCATAACTTAAGTGCCTAAACTTGATTATTGTATTGAAAAACCTCCAAAAAAATAAACACGACAGTTGTGAAATACCATGATGTCTGGTGAAATCCTGTTTCATTCTTTCCAATCTTACTTCATTTATGTTAAATTCTATAAAATTTCTTCAAACCTGCTTTCGTAAAGACAACTGCGTAACTTTGATTGCTTATTACATCCAAGTAAATCGCATCTTTTCATATTTTAAGGTGGCACCTGGCACAGATGAAAATGAGAGGTGAAATGCAGGTCAGTCGAGAGAGACCTCGCTCCGTGTGTAATGTCCATCTGATTCTTTCGGCACTACATTTCCACTCAATATTGCACCAAAAAGCTGAGAAATAACTGCATCACTGTGACGATAGCTATTTCGGTACTCATTTCACGTTCGACATTCTGATGCATGTCGATGAAGATATCCTCAGTATGACTAATTATTTTTCCTTTTTTCAGTGCAACACGAAAGCCGTTTGCAACAAAATCATCACCATCATCATCAGTTCCTTAACCCATCGGATCGTGGGAGCTTTTCTGAGGACACTTGCATTATCTTCTTCCATTCTTCGCTGTTCTCAGCCCGTCTCCTCGCCTCCATTGTGCTCATTCTTGTCCATAAAATTCATAGAGTAATGATTGCCATATTTCTCGTCACTCAGCGGTGAGCAAGATTTACAGTTACCAAAGAGCTTTTTAAAAGGAAGAAACTTCACAAACTGCCGTGTGAGTATACTTACTTCTTCACCATAAGCCTTTTTACCACAATCACGGTTGAACGTTCGTCGGATGAGTTCACAAGCCTTGTAAAAGTTATCTAGGACTTCCTTGTTAACCATGTCTGAGCAACTGGCTGTGGGGCACAGGAGTATTCCCTTTGCCTTATCACACATGGTGTAGTAAAACAAGGTATTGCTAGCACCAGCCGTCAATCTGAAATGACAATATTCACATCTAAATTTGATCTTGTACTACTCAGATCATCTCGAAACTCAAAATCCAAGTATCAAAGATCATTATTACCGTTTCATTTCATAACACTTATGAAGGAAGTTACACCTTCAGCAAATCCTGTTTTTCAAGGGCATTCTCAAATGAGAATATGATCCATTTTTTTCCATCGTGATGCCGCTGCTGAAAGACGATATGCCTGCTAGCGACAGTCGTGCATATGTTGGCTTAGGTCTTGCATCATTGGAGGAATGAATATTCACAATAGCACCAATTCTTATCATGTACTCACGCTCTTGAAAAGCATGATCCTACAAACTTGGCAAGATTTATAGGCGATTTATTTTAGAATTCCTGTAAACAATACTGTTGAAAATTTCTCGCGTGGTGAAATTTCCAACGTGACCTTAAAAACGCTTCACACAAAAACACCAACAAAGTATCATCTGATAAAATTCCTGATTTTCCAAAAAATTATCAATACATATTGAATCTGGCCTCTTCGCTTGCTCATAATGAGCTAAAAAAATTTGGGACTTGGATTTGGATGAATATTTTCTTGATGGAAGTTACGGTTTGAAACAATTTTCCAAAGAAAGCTTGACAGGCAGTCGCGGAAGCTATTGACAATTGGTTGCTTCTTTGCTTTGATTTATCAATAGCAGCATTTTTCTTTTTTCTTTTTAGTGAGTTTTGTTGAGGAAAGGGGCCAGATTCAATATGCAATGACAAATTTTTGGAAAGTCAAAAATCTTATCAGATTATACTTGATGGGTGTATTTGTGTGAAGCGTTTTTTAAGGTCAAAGAAGAAATTGTTTATAATCAACTAGGAAAGAATCTCTGCAAATAAAGGAAAGAAATGTTATTAAATCGTCCAACTCTGTTTGCTGCACAAAATTCATACGAAAGAGCCCGTGGGTTCAGCTATACGACTTGACCTTGAACATTTCCTCAAACCAATGTTTGGAAAATTCATTCACACCTGATAGGGAAAAACAGGATGATAGCACGAAAGTGCACTTACTTGGTAGAAATCATTGACGTATGTTCACTGTATGGGATCTGGTTGCTTTTATAAGGACTTGAGACGGAAGGATAACTTGATACGCTCATCTTCAAACTGCTACTGTTGCTACCACTGTCATCCGATGTTCTCGTTTCACTGAAGCGACGTAGATATGGCGAAGAGCTCTTCTTTGAATTTTGCCGTGGGCTTTCTTCTCCTGGATTCGCTAGAAAAACAACCATTCATTCTTTCTGTTACCTTTAAGCCCTTACCATCTCAAAAGACCTGAACGCTTATCCTAAACCATAGGCAAAAACCAGCCGTTTGTCTTTAAAGTACAATCTAAGCTACGTCATCATTGTGAGTGAGAAAATTCCCTCCTGCAGAAAGTTGAATTTTCAATGGGAATCACAGCGAACTTACCTACAGATCTCAGACTATCCATAGACTGGCTGCTCTCCATTGCCATGGTTTCTAGGTGCGCTGGCAATTTCCTTAACGTTATTTCCAAATGCGAATTGTGTGAATTGTGACGAGAGTTTGTGATGTCTTTAACTGAGGCAATGGCTGGGACAGAAGAACCTCGCAGCCTGGAATGAGACGGTTTCGTAAGATGGCTGGTTTCTGGAAGCAGCTGATTCAGTATATCAAGAAGTTCAATTAAAAAAAGATTCGATGAAAATGTGTCATAAGGTAACAATTACTAGCCATTACGAGTAGAATTGAAGCAGCGAGTTCAGACACTTCCTATTTGGCATGCTTTCATTGATTATGAAAATCATCAATCTGAATATAAACATGGAAAAGAGATTTCTTGACGGAATGAAATGTCTGCTACAAATTAACTCTGCTATATTAAAAATTAGCTCTGCTATAAGATCCCTTCCCAACCATTTAGTTTATAAAATTTGATGTAATCATTTTCTCTTCGTTCAATTTTGGCATTCAATTGTTGTTGTTTTTTTTTCATTCAATAGTTTCATTCTAGTTTAAGTCGGTTTTCATTAATCGTACGTATTGTTGATTACAATTCCTTGTAATTCTT
Organism: Pseudorhiza aurosa; assembly: GCA_964026355.1. NCBI lineage: Eukaryota > Metazoa > Cnidaria > Scyphozoa > Rhizostomeae > Lychnorhizidae > Pseudorhiza > Pseudorhiza aurosa. The sequence continues at coordinate 4,494,560 of OZ032114.1, read as the reverse complement.
CATTTGGTTGAAAATGAAAAATTCTTAATTTCATTGCGATACCAACGTCGATTCAAATCGGTAAAAATGTCCGCATTTCGAGGGAATTGATAAAGGACAACTCACTTTGCTTCGCATATGGTTTCGAAGTCAAGCTTCTCTTGAATGTACGCCAAGATTGAGGCTGCTTTCTCCACGTAGTAGGGATGCGGCCCGGGACTTCGAACTGGCCTACGAGGAAAACAAAACAAAATGATCGAGTTTGGTCTTAGCACGTGCTAGAATGGAACACATTGCTAGAATCGAATAGATCATTACCCTCTTCTAGCATTTCATTGCCTACTTGCTATGCGGGGCATCGTAATAAGTGTTTTCATGCTTACCTTCCCAGGTGTAAATTATGAAAAAAGGAAATGCAAAGAAAGGACTTTCCTGCTAACAGTTGCAACAATCGCCACATTTTATGAGTTTGTGACACTGAACCAGCAATCCCAAAAAAACCGTGTCGCATACTCGATTTCGAGCGTAACAGAAACCAGAGACAGGGCTCTGAGTTTTTTCTAGGGAAGTGGACTTTATGATGTGGTTTCCCGTTGCCTTCCTCGCCAATGGCGTTTTTATTGTGACTCATGGAGGAATGGGCTTGACAACCCCTGTGTTATGAGTCCGCATGCTCAACCACTACACCACGGCAATCCCATACACGCCTCAAAAACTAGAACACAAAATTTCAAGGTCTCATTTTGGTCAAATCCAGGCAGCTGTTAAGGGGAATGATACTCACGAAGAAGAGGCACCGCCAGTCTCGAGAAGCGTGCAAAGGAGGCTGTGCTTCTGTTGGAAAAGAAGAATTGGCTAAATAGCCTCAGCAAGAATGAATAGACTTGTGGACTTGATGTTTCAGAAAAGCTTGATTTATGACAATGCAAAAATAAATTACGGAATATTCGTTACTGTTATTGAGTTAGCGATGGCAATGAAAAAGGAACAAATATCAAGGATGTATGGAGAACTGTGGTAAATATATTTGGAAAAAAGGGAATGTGACAAAATACACCTTATCACTAAAAACGCAATAAATACAGGGCCTAATCCCTCAAACAGCCAGATTCTAGCTTCACGCTTTTCATCAGAATTTCGTGCAATGCTGATAACATCAAAAGCTGAGAAAGCTTGCTTCGCATGAACAGACTCTTTCCGTTGAAATCGGAAATCCATAGGAAAAAATTCATTTAGCAATTTGCTGATTTGTGTACACGGATAGCGCTACATGTCATGTAAAGGAAATAGCACTGCAAACATTTGGGGCGATGCAGATAGAAATGGCATCCATGCAGCTGCTAAAACGAAGCATTTATGTGGTGCAAAGCCGCAAAGCATGCAAAAGCAAGATGATATACCGTGCATCTTTTATTTCAGAATCAAACAGTTAGACGTATGAAACAGAACTGTGATCAGAAAGGCCTTTCTTTGGTCGTCGGTGACTGTGGATGTAGCGTGTTGGCATTCACGAATGATCAGTTATAATCATTATGTCAACGCACTGTTCTAAATTGCGATTTTGCGTGTTTTGCGTCGCGTGTTTGCTTCTTGCATCGCGTGTTTGCTTCTTGCATCGCGTGTTTGCTTCTTGCATCGCGTGTTTGCTTCTTGCATCGCGTGTTTGCTTCTCGCATCGCGTGTTTGCTTCTCGCATCGCGTGTTTGCTTCTCGCATCGCGTGTTTGCTTCTCGAATCGCGTGTTTGCTTCTCGCATCGCGTGTTTGCTTCTCGCATCGCGTGTTTGCTTCTCGCATCGTGGTGTCCACGTCTCCTTTCTGGATGTTGTCGTCTTCGTTGATATTTCATACGACGTTCATCAGTGTCCTCTTGTTATAGCTCGTTAAATACGTTGCTTGTCGAATTAAAGTTTCCTTCTATTCGGAGTACCAATCAAGTTCGAGTTGAAGTTACAATCTGAGTTGTAGCTAGAGTTGGTTGTCTTCTTTCGCCAAGGCCTAGGGCCTAAGCCGTTGCTTCTCCATGCTATCGAAAGAACCCCGTCAACGTCACATGGATACGGCAGCAATAGTGTTGAATGTGATGAAGAGGAAATTATCATAGAATGTGGATTATCATACCTTTGCAACGACTAGCAGAAACCATCTTCCTGTAGGCTCATCAAAGCAGCCGGATTCCGATTCTCCGTCTTCTCTTCGTCGATAAGGATAAACCTAAAAATAACACAAAACATAACTCTCGGGTTTAAACTCGAATCTTTGTAATTCGTGCTTTTGTAAAACCAACACGCAAACTACCAATGTAAATTGTCTGGTGTTCAGTTAACGCAGATTTACCCCCACTTAAGTGCATGCTATCGAGTACTATATATCCTTGCTAACATATGAAGATTTCATAGGAAACTTGGCCTACCAACTAATAATTCTTGAAGATAACTAAACGGTGAAGTGCAAAGAATCCACCAGGATATAATCTGTTTCCTACATGTTCCGAAGGTTTGAGGCTTCTTTATCCAAATTAATGAGATGCTTTTTCGTGTAGAAAGCTGTATTCCGTGATTTCTACATAGCACCTAAAGTAGATTTGTGAACAGTGGGGGGTTCTTTGCTGATTGAGCAGCGTCCAGGTCCTTCCTTTCGAAGTGACCATACAGAATAATTCCTACGCCTAGAATTGCATAGAGATAACGAAACTCTTCATTCTAAGTCAAAGTTAAGCTAGAGGTGGATTCGAACCACAGCCGATACCTAGAATCAATGGCAAGAATATTACCACTGAGATATTGTTACCCTACGAAAGAAGGTGTAGAGAGTTTCATGCTGAAAGGTGATCTCGTTGGTGTGCAGCGAATTCAATGCACTTTTCACTCCACAACAAGTATGGATGCGTTCGTACAATTGCATCGTATTGAGAAGGCGATGAAAATATACTCACCTCTTTCCATACGACAACCTCATCAACTCTCTGAGCCTCTGTCATGGCTAGAAGGCAGTGGTGCTTACAGAAGACCATGGAGTCGATTAAATCATCATTTGGCAGATGATTGCAAACCAAATTACCCTGTGAAAATGATGCAAAAATTACGAAGAGAAACTTAAGATACAACTGGTAACATGAACTGTTAATGAAGGGCCTGAAAATAAACACGCTCAAACGAGCATCCAGCAGCCGCGTTGACCATTCCATCATGCTTCATAATTTACATAAAAAGCAGAATTAAAGTTCAGTCCCATAATGGAAACGAGCGTCGGAGACCGTCTTGCTAGAGGTGCCACCCTGAGCCACGTCGTTGTGGGGTAAGGGAGCCAGGTCCTTTCCTCGCTGCCTTTCAACCCTAGCTTTACGCAAGATACCCATTCTCTGCTGGGTGGAGGGAGAGGGAGAGGGAGAGGGAGAGGGAAAGGGAGAGGGAGAGGGAGAGGGAGAAGGAGAGGGAGAGGGAGAAGGAGAGAGAGGGAGAGGCCGAGGAGACGTGTGCATGAGGGCGCCTCCAAAGCAGACATTCCGCACAATATACATGTGATCCAACCACCATTCCAATTACCTCTCCATATGATGAACATATATCAGCTATAACAGATGTTGGTAGGATCCATAACTTCAGAAAGATTTCATGCGCCCAACACTCGAATAAAGCAGACGATAAACTTACCTTGTAAAACAGGCTCGATCCAATATTAGTATACAAACGTCGATGCGGGAAAAAGTCATCGGCCTAAAAGGTGAAAAACAGAAAGGTGAGATGAGAGTCGCAAATCGGAGAAACCTGCGCAAAAAAGGCTTGACCGGTCTGAGGCTTTCAACCGCAGGGAAAATCGGCCTAACTACATTCCCAACTAGATGACCGTGTGCATTTTCCCGCAGTTGGTGGCCTTAGTAAAACACGATGCATTTCAGTTTAGTTCTTAGTTGGCAATAAAATAAATTGCGAAAACGATATTTTTAGTGAGTTGTGTTGGGGAAAGGCCATGCGGACTTACACAAAGCCCAAACAATGAAAGAAAGAAGAAAATGAAAGGCTAACAGGACAGGGAGATCAGATCGAGTTTATTGATCTTGGATTTGAATGAGGGCAAGTTGTAGGACTCGGGAACGGAAGGTGACACTCCATAAATTGAACGCTCTTGGGATGAATGATGATTTGTGGGATAGTGGATTAGGTAGTAGAGTGGTATTAAGTAAAACACAACTACTTAAAGATACCTACTCAATATACGACGATCCTTCTTCAAACAAAAAAATACGTATCCACTGACGAAATAACGCAACGTATGATCTGACGAAAGACTCACGTAATCCCCATAATCTGCGGCTTCTGCATCACTTAAAACATTGCTTATTGACACCTAAGTCAAAAACGAGAAGCATTATATCTAATTGAAAACATAATCAAGTAAATTAAGCCACAAGTTAAAAAATGACCATACAGAAAATCGATTTTGAACATAGCAAAGATAGAAATGTGCCTAAGATACCAAAAAATAAAAAAACCATACTATAATGCATAACAATATATACTTAATTTACATCAAATAATCATGTTTCATGAATTTAGAAGCAATGTATTAAAGTTTTCGAAATAAAATAAGATGATACACACACAACACACAACACACACACACAAACACACGCAAACACACAACACACATAAACACACACACACACACACAAACACACACACACACACACACACACACACACACACACACACACACACCACACACAAACACACCACACACATATGCACACACACACGCACGCACGCACGCACGCGTCTCTTTATAATAGAGACAAACACAAATGGGTAAAGCAGGCAACATTTCAAAGAACATTAATGACGGCACAAATATATCGATCTTGTTACGCCATTTACCTTCGTTGTCACTCTTCCGAATACAAAGAAAGCGAGGCACAATACCTAAATCAACGTTGCTTCCTTTGTGTCCCATAGTGCCAATGTAAGCATCAGTGGTAACAAGGTACACGAAGAGAGACTTTGAAGAAGTTGGGGAGATGCTTGCAGTCGTCACATTAATCTACATTCCGGAAAATATATGTTGCTTTATCGGCCAAAATTTTCTTTAATTCTTTCTTACAGCACCCGTTCATAATTATGACTGACGTATTCCTTGCGTCACTGCACACATTGGCCATTAATGCATCTAAGAGTATTGTCTGCTTTAAAAGTGCGTAGGCCTTCTGATGACAGGTTCGTTTTAGTATCAGCACACATAAATCAAGGTGGAATCTCCCAGTGGCATTTCGTTAGTCTTGTTTGTGTGGTGGTGTGGCCGAGTGGTTAAGACGCAGTGTTGCGAACCTTGTGAGGTCTTTAGTCAATCACCAATTAGTATTCGAAATATCATTTTGTGGAGAGATTTTAGAGAGAGAGAGAGAGAGAGAGAGAGAGAGAGAGAGAGAGAGAGAGAGAGAGAGAGAGAGAGAGAGAGAGAGAGAGACCCTGAGAGAGAGAGAGAGACCCTGAGAGAGAGAGAGAGAGAGAGAGAGACCCTGAGAGAGAGAGAGAGAGAGAGACCCTGAGAGAGAGAGAGAGAGAGAGAGAGAGAGACCCTGAGAGAGAGAGACCCTGAGAGAGAGAGACCCTGAGAGAGAGAGAGAGAGAGAGAGAGAGAGAGAGAGAGAGAGAGAGAGACCCTGAGAGAGAGAGACCCTGAGAGAGAGAGACCCTGAGAGAGAGAGACCCTGAGAGAGAGAGACCCTGAGAGAGAGGTGATCTGATGAATCAAAGCATTGTGAAAAACACTTACATGTTTCTCAGGAGAAAGCTGTAGATACTTGACTCCATTCAAGTTATCTGCAGTCAAATTTGATACTTCAGATTTGGATTTAACAGGCAGTCCTCCCAATAACCTCTCCATGAACAGCACGAAAGAATAGCGCACATCCTCTTTATACTCTGATTCAAATGCCCTTTAAAATAAAACGAGGAATCAACTTTAAAGCAGAAGTAAACTGAGCCACTTAACATTCTGACTTTACACATCTGATGCTAATGACTGCAGCGAACACTGGTGGGAGATACTTGAACTGTCCCCCCCCCTTTTGGATTGAATGATTCTTCTTTAGTTGGGGAAAAATCATCATGAGATAAGTTACCATGTAATGAAATTCAAATTCGTCCACTGACATTGGCAAAGTTTCAGTTGATATGAAAGCTAAAAAATCGTTGCTTGATTTTGAAGTTTTCACCCTGTTAAAAATCAATAACATTATTATCATCATTATCACTATCACTATCATTATCATTATCATCATCACCATTATCATTATTACTATCACAATTACAATTCTTTTGATTATTTCAAAATTTTCCGTCTATTTCTAGCTTTTTAGATCATTCAAAAAAGAACACCCGATTAGAATCATTGGGAAGCACTTCGTCATGGGTTTCATGGATTATGATATTCAACGTAAGGCATAAAACCCAGCTTTATCTCGTGAAGGACCTAGTCTCGAGAGTATTCAAACAATGCGCATGTTGCATCGCTTAACTTCCATTCCATCAAGAAAACTACGATCGACTAACTTTTCGGCAGATTGATAAAGAAATGCCATCTGTCGCATCAGTTCCTTGACTGCTTCTTCAAGTCGCGACAAACTGCATCTACAAAGACGTACACACAGATTTACTGTTGTGACATAAGTCATTAGGAAGAATTAATTCGAGCAAATTGAGTTTCAGAGAAGATTGAATTTTATTTCATGCATAATAACAGAAACTAACTAAGCACTAATTCACCTTTCAATGAAAGACCGAAATGAAACTTTGTAAAATATGTTCAAATCAATATTCAACGTGCATTTCTCCTTGTCACTTTTGTTTCCAAATTTCATAAGGTTATGCTTCGTTAGTGAAATTAATTCCTTGGTTCGGTGTCGATTAGTCCTTGCCCATAAATGATTAACGAGGAAAAGACACGGAAAACCTTCTCTAAGGATCCTTATCGCAGCGATTGAGCGCAAATATCAAGGGAGAGAAACGCCGGTTGGATTGACGAATTCATCGAGTAGGAATCAAGATAACGGGTCGGTCAGAATGAAAACAAAAAATTCGGCGAAAATGAAAAAGACGATGAATCGGGAAAATGAAAGCAAAAGACCGTTGGTTGAGATGAAAGTGTACCAATTACCTTGAATCTGGGGCTGCGACAACCAATACATTTTTCCCGACTTTTTGATAACAGACGTGAATAATTTTTTCACAGACCAGAAGCGTTGAACTAGAAAAAAACGAGTACTTCCTACTCTGAATTCATTTTTATGAGAGGGTCTTAATATGCCTCATCCCATACAATCGAAAAATCGCTTCACGATCAATAAAACTAGAAAACAAGGATAAGAAAAGTTCTTGCAGTCTGATATGAAAATCAGATGCATCAAATGGGTACCATGCAGTCTGGTGAAGAAACAACTGAAAAAAATCGAGATTGCTCTCAACAATCATCTAAAGCTCTTTCAAAGCAGAAGCAGCTTTTGGGTAGATCTACTTGTCCGGGTACATGCGAACTAATTCTCTACGATGCAAAATTATGAACTGACTTCATTGCTATACTTCTTTCCAGCAATTCTTGCAGGCTGTAAGCAATAGTTTGTTCAATATACTTTTACTTTATTTTCATTTTTTAGTGAATGAATCATGTTGAGGAAAGGCGATGGCGACCTATACAAAGCCCCAACAATGGAAGAACGAAGAAAATGAAAGGCTAAGAGGAGAGGCAGATCAGGTCAAGTTTATTGATCTTGGATTTGAAAGGTGGCAAGTTGTAAGGTTCAGGAAAGCAAGAGGAAGGCAAGACGTTCCATAAGTTGCATGTTCTAGGGATGATTGACGATTTGTGGGATAGAGTTGGTGAAGTAGGCAGTGAAACTTGGGAAGGGTGTGAATGAGTCTAGCTTCTTGTAGGCCAGACACGCCTCAGCGGAATAGGAATAATACTGCTGATCTCCTCAGAGCAATGCCCGTAAAAGCATCTGTAAAGTATTGCAGCTAAAGTATTCAAAGGTAGAGGTAAATTTCATAGCCACACCTTTTGATTTCAGTACCAGTTACACTGGGCATCAAATCTGACAGTGTTAGAAACATTCCTCTTATATCTTTGAGTCTTCCACTCCTCTGGTTCTCTGGATACCAAAACAGAATATCCTGAGACGCAACGTAAAATGAAAAAATTAGTCATCATCTTTATTTTGGATTCAACTCACTCAATCTAATGGATCTTCATAGACGGTGATCCTTGATAAAAAATCATTTGATCTTAAAACGTACAAAAAGATTCGACACAAGCAGAACTTTTCATACTCTAAGAAATTTGTTTCTGTCGCAACGACGTACAGTGGTTGACATCTAAAACTGAAATGCCGATGCGTGTATGACTTACCCCTTCGGGATCATTATCGTTGCCATCCAGCGTAAGACACATGACAGCGCAGTCCTCTTGGTAGGCAGTAAGATTCTTTTCATCATCAATGTCTCCTGTCATTAGATCGATGAGCTTGCTTTGCAGTTTCGGCTTCGCAGGGACGTGAACAACTTTCTCTATTGTCAGTACAATCTAAAACGAACGGGGGGGGATCTTGATTATGAAACAAGGAAAAGATAGTTGTGAAGACTATAGTACTTGCTCTGCAATGAAAAGATAGTTGTAATAACGATAGCACTTATGACGAATAGGGTGACTATTGTGAAGATGATTAACGAAGGGGGGGGGGCGTCTTGTTAGTTCATCCACCTTGAGGTCTCCTCCTTAAGATTCCTACTGCAATTGTAATGTAAATTTGACATTGTTGCATATCATTAAGTGTTTCATTGTAGTAGAAGCTAAATTTCATCATCACCATCATCAATTGGGCGCACCCGAATCCACATAATTTCTCCATATCTCTCTGTCTGACATGGCTGTGCGGAGTTCTTCGTAAGTTAGGTCGGTATCTTGCGTGAGGAAGGTGATATTGTCAAGTTTAGGTCTACCGGGTCCCCTGTAACCATGTTTCGGTTTCCATAGTATTAGGTTTGCTACAGATTCGTCACATCGATAGCAGTGGCTGGCTAAACGTAATCGTCCTTGCTGTATGAATTTAGTTGAATCTAATTTATAGAATGCCTTCCTGTAGGTACCAATTACTGTAGATTTTCATGGACATATCTTCTAGCTTAGCTCGAATAATCATAACGAAGAAGACATAATGATACTGGGGGTAGTAAAAAAACTCAAAAATTTGTATCAATAAGTAGATGCATGATTTTCCAGAACGGTCATAAACATTCTAATGAAAGAATAGTACCTCAGCTGGCCAACGAATTGTTGATAAGACATAATTGATATTCCGCTCGCTAACCTCAACACCATTAATAGCAAGTAAAGTGTCATCTAGAGAAAACATTTCAAAAAATATTCATGCATTTCAATTCACATATAAACCTATCGAACCGTGGTGATTTAGCATTACACCACTTATTCGTGCAATCAATCACTTCATCAGCAAGTCAGTTGATCAGGCAACGAGTCAATCAGCTGATGAAATAATCAGTTAACGAGTTAATCACTTGATCAATCATTCATCAAAAATCAATCAGTCAATCAGTGTATCAGTTGGTCCATTATCCATAAATCTATCAGTCAATCGATAAGTATATCAGTTCAACAGTTGATCAATCATCCATCAATCAATAAATCAACCAATCAATCAATAAGTTAACAAGCCAGTCAACAAATCAAATCAGAAAAATAGTCTGGAATGTTTTTGCACTTTTCTATTCATTCAGATTGAAAGCTTGCTGGACTCTTGCTCATTAGCACCCAGCGTTGCATAATCGATTTCGAGCGTAGCCGAAACCAGAGACAGGGCCCTGAGTTGTTACCACCAATATTATGGGTATATGTATAAGTTAAGTATAAGAACACTGCGTGTGGTTTTCAAGACTGCGTTGCATACTCGATTTCGAGCGTAGCCGAAACCAGAGACAGGACTCTGAGATTTTTCTAGGGAAGTGGAATTCATGAGGTGGCTTCCCGTTGCCTTCCTCGCCAATGGCGTCTTAAAAGTGACACACGGAGGAATCGAACTGACAACCCCCGCGTTGTTAGTCGGCATGTTTAACCACTACGCCACGGCACCACTTGATTGTAAAATTGCAAATGGTAAGCCCATAGAAAAACTGCACCAACTGAGCAGGTGCCCCTTATTGTGTTTAACAGAATAAAACCGATCAGGTAAGACAAACGTTATCCACTTACCAATGTTTATATCTTGGTTGGCATCAACTGGGCTTCCGTGGGCTATCCCTTGAATGGCGATCGCGTCTAATCTTCGGGGAATCGCAGTCTTGTCCATCAAACTTGTCTCTGGTTGGACTGGGTCCAGATCGAGGCCTGATATGATGCCAAGAATATCATGCAGCAAGTTAGAATTCATTCCCTTGTCGGGAGGCAGTCTTTTGTTTACTTTTACTATTGTTGTTTTTCGAATGATTTGAACGTCATACAAAGCCCCACTCAAAACCGGCGGTATCTTATCCATACTCTCGTTTACATTTTGAAGATCTTCCTTGGTGGATTCGCCATTCTTCTCGCCTTCTTTTTCTTTTTTCGCAAATGTCGCATTCCGTTTGAGTGCCCCCTTTATGCGACCGAAACCCCGTAGAATGCCACTAGGTTCATCTTTCTTGCCTTCTTTTCCGCTGCCTTTTCTGCTCCACTCGTTTTCTGCTTCGTTATCCGATGGAGGATCGAAGAATGATCCGAGGTAAAACAGGCTACCATCATCTTGAATGTAACGAATCCATGGCCATTTTGAAACCGAATCGTCGTCACTGTAGAAAATGTATTGATTAAAGAAGGCAATTAAATCATTGAAACAAAGAGTTTCGATAAAAAAAACGTGTGAACGTGAATCAAATTCAGAAATGTGTTTAAAAAATTGAGGAGGGGAGGACCATTGAAAAATGGTTGAGCATGCTGGCCCATTTCGCTAATGTGGGGGGTCTGAGCACTACCTAGTTTGCACTATAAACACTATCGGCGAGGAAGGCAACAGGAAGATATCCCAGAAAAAGCCACCTCTCTAAAAAACTTGGGAGTTCTGCCTCTGGTCTTTGCTTATCTTGGAATCGAGTATACAACGCGGCATAAACTGAATAGAAGACGGTGTAAGAAAAAGTGGACTTTATGCCTTGCATAAGGTAGATTTCAGGACACTGAAAAGCTATGCATATTGAGAAGTGTCCTGGTCCTTCATCTTGATGTAGCCAAACCAAGCTCTCTCTGATTCCAGGCGTAGGAATCATGAAGTATGGTCAATGGTTCGAATCCACCCTCAGCTTTAAACGTCCGTTAAGAAGGAGAGTCGATAGCTCTCTGTAATTCCAAGCTTAGGAATCTCGAGATGAGGTGACATCGAGAGGAAGGACATAGACACTGCTCGATGAGCAAAACGGTGTCATTGTTCAAACTGGAAATTTGAGGACGTGATCTGCAATGTGGAAAAAGCCTTCATACATTATTCGTAATGCTTTGAAGTTTACCTAGCGAAACTGGAGGGAAAATTCATTGACAGATTTAAGCATGCATCAAACGGCGATCCTTCACATTTACCTACGATCAGGTTATTGTAATCTATTTTTTTACCATTAAGTAACACTTGAAAAGAATTATAGGTCATATGAATTAGAAATACCCTTTTATTATGGAAGAATCTGAAAGCATAAAACATCTAGCCTAAAATGACTACCCTTGTAATTGACAGAAAAGCACGCGATGTCTAAAGAACAAAAGCTCATTAGCTTCTTCAACCAAGACGAAACCTTGTACCGAAGAGGCCCGGCTACAGCATCACATACAGTTACAATTTGCCACACGTTTTTTCTGTGATCGCGGACGACGAGAGAAGGTGAGGATATGGTGTAAATCACAGCGGCAAGCTGTTTGCATTTGCATATTGTGTGGAATTTTAATCCATGTTGAGGAAAAACCTTTCCATCGCTGTTCAGAATGACTAGAAATGTGACCATGCCGTCTATTGCGAAGGGTTTCATAATAGAAACGAGCCTCGTTGAACAAGTTTAACCCCCGTGCGTATGGATAATCGATTAGCTTTGCAATTGAAATTTAAGAACTTTTGACATCAAGTTGTGACAAATTAAGCTTTTATTTACTGTGAATACGCCTTATCAAAAATCGCCTTAGGAAACGCGATGTGATTGGGCATAAACCGATTACGGCCGCAAATTTTCGCTCGTGATTTACGACTTTTTCCTTTTGATTGAGTTAAGATATAGAGAAAACATTATGATAAGAAAAATTTGTAAGGATAGTATTACTAATACGTAATGAAATACTATCCGCAAGGCTTCACTGAGATAACAAGATCCGGTTACTCTGAGTTGTGTTCAATTACGCAAATTTTCATTTCAGACTTCGAAAAGGTTCAAGAAACAAGATTTCATCGATATGATCCATTTTTGACTAAATCTTAATGGCAGAAGGAAAGTTATAAAAACATCTACAAACTTACATGAATATTTTTAATCACCTAGTCAAGAACGTTGAGTAGATATTTTGGGCCAGCACAGTCATAAAGGAAGTGGGGGGGGGGGGGCTGGGGTGGAGGGACTCAACGAAGAACAGGCAGAGGACAAACATGACTGGAAAATAACGATAAAATTGAATTGATGCTTAAAATTCCAAATGGGTGACCCCATTTTGTGGGAGGAAATGTATTAGTGGTAGTAGTAGGACTAGTAGTAGTACTAGTAGAGTAGTAGTAGTAGTAGCAATAGGAAAAGAAGTAATAGTAAAAGAAGTAGTAGTATTAGAAGTAGTAGTAGTAGTAGTAGTAGTAGTAGTGGTAGTAGTAGTAGTAGTAGTAGTAGTAGTAGTAGTAGTAGTAGTAGTAGTGTCAGTAGTAACAGTAGTGGTAGTAGTAGTAGTAGTAGTAGTAGTAGTATTATAAGTAGTAGTGTCAGTAGTAACAGTAGTAGTAGTAGTAGTAGTAGTAGTAGTAGTAGTAGTAGTAGTAGTAATAGTAGTAGTAGTAGTAATAGTGGTAGTAGTAGTAATAGTAGGGGACAGCTGAGGCATTGTGCTAAAGGAATAACAATAAACTTTTCAAAAGGGTTTTTGCTCAAAACGTTTCACTGCTTTCACTTTTGTCATGGAAGAAGATTTAACACCCAATGAATTAGGATTTGATGTAAAATAGTATAAAGAGCAAATAAAGTTGTTATTGTGAGGACATTTTGTAACTTTACCTTTGATTGTTCAAATTTTTTTACCTATTATGCTCAAAATAGCTGGGATGAATCTGTAATTAGAATATATCAGTGGCGAGGTCCTTGTTCATGAATCCTACAGTCAGGGGTTTAACAAATCAGCTGTTAGTTAAAATTTTACTTAGATTGAAGAGATTCACTAGCGTTCTGTCATTCCAGGCGTGGGAATCATAACGTGTGGTCACATCAAGAGGAAGGACCTGGACACCATGCAATAAGGAAAACCTCAGTATCCAAAATCAACTTTTGAATGATAGTTAGAAATCATTGAGGACAAATCAGCTGCTATTGATTATTTCAACTGCTGTGCAATGTCAAAGCATTCAAATCCAATAATTAATAATCCTATCAATTTACTTATAATGTACCATATATATCTTAAGGACTCAATTCAACACAAATGAATAATTGCATGCGTGTTACCTTGAGCTTTGTAGGAAAGCTGAATTAAATCATTGCAAATTTACTACAAATTATGAAAATGAATAATAAGCAATGTTAGTGTGAGTGAATGAACCAAAATGTGTTTTGATTTCATAGGTTGCTTATCAATTTAGCATCAGAAGCCATAGCTGAAGACAAATAGATGGAGAATGTTGGTTAAGGGCACCTGAGTATCCCTACAACAACCAACTGGTCAAGGGATAAGATGTGATGATGATTATAATCAGCAAAGTTAGTGATCAAGGGGACTTGATGTTGTGGATCTGAGACATCTAGGTAGCAACAACTGAAAAGATAAGGATCCCTTTTCTTGGACACAGTACCATGTAGCCCTATGAATTTCACAGCACTTTACCCTAGTCAAATGTTAGGCATAAGCTGAAGAATATACGGTAGCCCCTATAAAATTAAACTTGCAACCATTTAAATCCTGAACGTTATGTTAGCTTAAACCAATTTTCTGAACAAAGCCTCTATGTTTGGTAAAAATCTACAATTGATTATTCTGTCAAACTGATTCAACTCTTCAAACACCTTTTAGAACAAAACAATTTCATGCATATCACATATAAATGGCAAGAATTCTGATATTGCTAAAGAAGCAATCATTTACTTTGAAGAGAACAGAGTCTTACACTTTGTCAACAGCAAAAGGTTTTCAATGTTCCCCTTAATTAAACCTTGGGCATGAACTAAGCAGCTAAAACACATGCAGAGGTTTGAGTCGCAATTATAATTGATATTTTGGCACCTTATTGTTAAAATAATCCTCCAGGCGATTACAGAAAAAGTTAAAAAGCATTTAGTACTTGAGTTGATGAAAATTATAAGGCAAATGGATGAACCAGGAACAAAAATAAACATCATGCACAATTTTTTTGTCTTAAGCTTACATTTCATAGTAAAGTCGTGAAAAAAGCTTTGAATTGACGAATTAAATGACCCATAAAACAATGCAATTGAATTTCTAGACGTATTACCTTTAAAATTGATCTCACAACTGGGGCATTAAAAAGTTATGCTTTAACTGAGATCATGCAAGAAAATTGAAGACTTTTCACTCTTCTCAGTGATACCTACAGCAATTACTTTCAGATTCGAAAACGAGAATGATTGCGGGAAAAGGAAATGTGTGCTACAACCAGAATAATTGCATATCACGAAATTAGAGCACAAAACTCGCTGCAGATGGTACTACATTAATAAGCACCTTTAACTTAGTTTTACTACCTGGAAACATGGAAAGTGATGTTACATATCTAGCGAGTTATCTTCTTACTGACTCTGTTTGGCTTAATAAAAATTCTTATAAAATAAAATGCGAGACATGAAAAGCTGTTATTAGTCTTTGAGCTTATTTGAAATCGCTAGACTGTGATTGCCACAAGGTTGCTAGGCCTTCCTGAAGCATCGACAATAATCACTGACGTTAACTACTATAAGGAAATGATTATGCTTCTTAAAAAGCCATAATCTATGACCTCGCAAAGTGACTTACTCTGAATCATCGCTGTCATAGGATGAACAAGTGGAGCAGTAGCTCGACCGTCCGCTGTGGTGTTTGGCTGCACCAACATCGCCTCGATAGTCCTCGTATTTACCTTGGAAGTCATGCCAGTCACGCATGTCCTCCTGTAAATTATCTTGCACCCGAATCATAATTTAGTTAGGAACAGTTTAACTTCGCCAGATCTTTGCAAGATAACAGCGACGGTTATTACGTGGAATCGTTTATGACAGCGAAACAGCGAGTGGCGGCCATTTTGATATATGAGGTTCGTAAAGAGCTGATTAGCATAAGACAAGTAAACAGCTTGAGTAAATGTGACAGTTATTTGAGCCATGCCATCGGGGCCACGGGGGATAGATTCTAGAATTGCATTCAATTTCATTCTTGTGTTATAAATACTGTGAATTATTTGAAGGAGGGGGCTCATGAATGGAAGTCTTCAACCGGCGAATCCTTTGAGTATCTTCACCGAAAGGGGAATCTAACTCATTCACCACTTGTCAGACTTGCTGCAAGAGAATGAATTATATTTACATATTTGATGACTATAAATCTATTATCTTACAACGCATCCATAAATGTCAGTATTCCTGCATGGATTATATCTTTCATTCATTTAGTCATCAATTCGCTCTACCTATTCTGCACTTGTTGGCTCAAGTACTTATTAGTTCATTCTTCATATCTCTGTGGCTTTAAGGTGTTTGATTACAAAACCCATAGTCAGTGCCTCGAGTTCTCCCTTCAGCTAGAGACTTCTCTTTGAACGAGGGAGTCGCTAGCTCTCTCTAATTCCAGGCGTATGAATCACGAGATGTGGTCACATCTAGAGGTAGGATGAAGACACTGCCGATAAGCATGGCTTCTTAGTATCGTGAAATCTTTTTTGGGGTACTAGGTAGAGAACGTATTACATTCTGAATGACTGTTGCATAAAGAAATAATGACATGTCTTTACAGATGGGACCGATGGCACAGAAATGGGGTGGAGAACTTTTGCTTACAAGTTTATACGCTAAACTGAAGTCAGGAGTACAGAGTATCTCTTTATGAAACATTCTATAAGAAACTCAGTGCAAGAAAAACTTAGAAAGGTTTAAGTACTAACTCAAAGCATTAATAAACTTTTCAAAATTGATGGAGCTGAAGTTATTCAACAATAGACATTTTAGCCATTTTCTGACAATTTTTGATAAGCCTGTTAGCTCCACAATTTCGGAATTTTTACAACTTTCTGGTACCCAGTTTCGACAAACTTTCATGAGACTTCTTGAGTACCGGATTCTCGTGAAAATCGAAAGGCCTTCATTGCACGTAAGCCTCTATGGTTTCGTATAAATAAATGTGCGGATTGGATTCTTATGCACGCAATTATATACTGTAGCTTGATCTCATTATTCACCACAATTCATACACAGCAAATGGGTCAGGATCAGCTCAAGACAGCGCTTGGCCGTCGCGCTTTGATTTCTAGATTTCTGCTGGATAATTAGTTGGATATTTTCTTGCACGGCTTGATTTCCACCACACTTCTTACAATGACGACCTTTATAGCAACGTTATAGCTTCGCGGTTGTGGTCTGAATTTCAGGGTCTTTGTAATTGGAGGTGTTGGAACAGCGTTGATTTGTTACGGTGACAGAAGGACCGGGTCACTGCAAGTACTTGTCTTTTCCATACTAATCTAACTAGATGTCAAGGGTTGACATTTGGACACTGAGAAGGCCTTTGCATGTCGAGCAGTGTCTAGGTCCTTCCTCTCGATGTGATCACACCTTGTGATTCCTACGCCTGGAATTACAGAGAGCTGGCGACTCTCCTCACTCTAAGTGAAAGTTTAGCTGAAGGGAGATGCGAATCACTGACCAATGTTAGTACTTACGTTAATGGGTAGGTATTTTTACAGGATAAAACCATATCAGTGCAAAATGCGTTATTATTCACAAGGCCCCTTTGGCGGTTCGTTTTCTCCAGGTCCAGTAAGTCACCTTTAAATGCCAGGCAAACATAATCGTCTAAATAAAAATATTTCTTATAAAAACTACTGAGGATTGAGGCAGGAGCGAATTTATAAATACTTCAGCCTACCATGAAATATTTCCAAGTCATTAAACAATATACAATATACTTGCAACATATGTGATACAAAGTCCCTTCAGAATTATATTCGTTTGTAGCCATAGGCCTATCCCTATAACCATGGCATGGGCCTATCGTCTATGAGAGCAAAATTCCAACAAAAGGAATTATTATGCAGACAAGACAGCATTTTAAGAACCTGGAGCTACCAAATAGGGGAAATTTACAAGCATCGAGTTCCAACAAAGAGCATCTAATTTTCGCTTTTAAAATGGAGTACACTACATTCCTTAATCAATGATAATTTGCTAGTCGTGAACAAGTAAACAATCAAACTACAACATCACAGAAGCTTATTCGAGTCTAAAAGCGGAAGTACTGCGAAGTCGAAGAGTGTCGGGCCATCGGAATTAATGATCAACACTCAGACATGGAGACCAATTATTTGAAATAGAAACCAGTCGATTGCAGTGGAGAATGATCTTCGGTAGAAGTGACGAGATCACAAGAAGCCTTAGCACGTGTCATTCATCAAAGAAGGAAGCATAGGAAAGCCTCACCGTAGCAATGTTCTCAACAGCGTTACATCGTTTTTTTTAGCATTTATGAGTGCTTTTAGCTTATGTACATCATTGAGATGACTTAACGCCTTTCGCATCCATCTCCGTAAGCTTCTTCTGCTATTGCACGACTGGTAATCCATAATATCCCCAAAGCACTTCACATTTTCTTGTTTTGAGATTCCAATTTGACCCGGCAACCTGAGACGAGATTCGTTGGGCTAATCTTTAAAGCAATGACTGATCGACCAAGAAAGTTCTGCGAACAACAGTCATGCCCTCCATTGGTTCATATTTATCGGTTGCTTCGCAAGTTTTTTTATTGCCTTCAATCGTGTCACAAAGCCCATCCACGGAGATCGATAAATGCTAGAGTAAAATTACCCCGGTGCTGGACAATTCAGAGCTGCAACTCCCTCCGTCGAAGGGAGCTAGTCCAATGTGGCTAGCTTTATCGGTGTTTACCCATCAAGCCTGCGTTTGAAGATAGCTCTGTGGTCAATGGGCTTGATGAGAGGCCCGTGGGCAGTGGTTCAAGTCCCACCTAAGGCTTGTGTTGCTGAAAGTGAGGATAGTCATCAGATCTATGTAATTCCGGGCGTATAACCACAAGATGTTGTTACATTGAGAGGAAGCACCTGGGCACTTATCCATGAAAATGGCGTCTCCGTGTCTTAAAATCTCGTGATAATGCACTCGGATCTTTGTAATTCTAGCTCCCTGTAATCCTAGGCGTAGGAATCACGAGGTGTGGTCACATCGAGAGGAGGACTTGAACACCGTTCGATAAGCAATAATCTTCTCAGTTTCAAGTAACAATATATAAAGTTTCAGTTAAATCTAAAACTCCATCCGAGTGATGAATTATTCGATTCATCTAAACGTGATGGCGAGATGAAATTCATGTTTGCCACAGCTGAAAACGCCAGCAGAAACCCCTTGAAAGTTCCCTGTTTGAGATTCTCTAAAGTGAGGGTAGGTAGAAAAGCTACCGGCTCAGACATAAACGCCCGATGCGAACAATTCAGCTGAACCCCTTGTTTCATTCTGAATGCGTCTTCTGTTCATTAGATAACTACAACTACGTGTGAAAACATATATCAATGACAGAATCTGAATAAATTACTCGTGAAAAACATTATCTAAATCTGATAAGAACTTGATGAAAAGACCACGGCATTCAATTTCTTTCTTGCGTTTCCACTGTTGAAGCTAAATATCGGCAACATCAACTTGTGAGCAAAGCAGCCATCTTATCAGACTATACAACACGCCGAAAAACAAGATAAAGACAGCACACCGCAATGAGAAAATGTATAGGAGGAGAGAAGTCATGAGCCGAATTCAATTCATACTTGCTTGGCTAATGACAAAACTCCTCGGAAAACAGATAAAGAATGGATATCCGACTTGGGAATCTGGCCGGCATTGTTGAAATAAGAAGAGACACTGTGAAGTCAAACTATTATACCACTTAACAGATGCCTATTCAATCTTTAAGCCCAGTGCCTAAAGGTACACTCTTTGTTAGAATTTCCTGCATAGAATTTAGCCCTAGAGAAGCCTTTAGAGAATCTACTGCAAGAATGCTTTACACTTCTGGGAGAATCGCTCCCTTCAGCGTTCTTAAGGGGACCAAAGCCAAATGTAAACAAAAAGTCTATTTTTACTGATGCCCTGGGCTTGTGAATTGACGTTAGCATGGAGATAACTTTATATCCACGCCAGATTCAGGATTAATTGTTTAATGTACGTTTCAATGAACGGACGACAAAAGCTTGATGCAAGCAACCACGCAAATAGTATTTCTTCAAACAACTATTGGGTGGGTAAAATTCTCTACCTCTCTTATTTTCTCTTCGTGATATTTACAGGTATGCCAAGAATGGCGTGGGATCAGGGGGGTAGAAATCATTTGAAGGGCAATTTGAATGATAAGACCAAAAATTATTTGATGGGAATTTTTAGAAATTATTGTTAATGAACACTGAAATACTCATTATCAATAATTTCATTGTTTAATATATTGTATATAATACTGTATATTCAATATGTAATACTGAAATTGAAATTCGTTTCGGCAATCCTTTGCACATTAAATCGAACTCTTGCCCATGGAGTGAACCCTATGAAGTTCTTCTTAAAAGATTGAAGGGAGAGCTAATTTCTGATCGAGAATACGGAGAAGAAGAGGACAAGGTACCATCCATTGCCTTTCACTGGAACTATATATGCAGATGAATACTCGATACTACTTAAAAGTAAGTTTCACAATCTAAGCAGCAAGCCTGAGTCACTGCATTGTGATGCAGGTTGGTCAGTCCCTCTCACTACCGAATTTTACCTCCAGCTTCACGCAAGGTACCCAATTTCGGCTCGGTGGACCGATAAAGGGCTAAGAACAGGTGTACATGAGCATGCCTCGAACCCAGGACCTTCTGCACAATAGACGTGCTGTGACCACCAGGTCAACTCCTCTCTCTAATCGAAACTTTAGGTGGCCTTTGCTAGCCTCATTTCGCTATTAATTCTGAACGAGAACACTGAATGGATAGATAACAATCATATACAGGAAAAAGTTCTTGAAAGAGGTTTTCTTAATAAAATGGAATGCCATTCCTCCTAAATTCTAGGTGATTCATGAAATATTGGTCAAGTGCATGCTCGAATCTACGTACTCTCCTCCAGGCCATTGAAGGGGTCTATTTGCAAATGTCATCGACAATCGTACTTCGTGCTACTAGTCATGCTAACCAGTTCTCTTGTCCCGATAATTTCAATAAAATTTTGATGAGAAGATCTATCAAGCTGGTGTAAAATATCTTCTGGATTCCAAGAATTAGAAAAGAAAGCAAATGGCAAAGAAGGCCCAAATGACCAAATCAAATAGACCTGGGTATAAAAACATGCATTTTCCCCGAAAAGCATGACTGGAAAGACGCGGATTGCAATTTTGCAAATGAAATCAAAAGCAAAGTTTGCGACTCTTTTTAATTAATTCTGCTCAAGACAAGTTGTTTTACGTGGGCTTTATTGATATTTTTAGGCGGCTTTGATGAGTCTACTACCTTCGTACAACGTGATCATTGGCTTGTAGGGCTGCATGAATCGGAAAATGTCACGATGACCTAGTCAGTTAAGTCAAATATTGATCAATATCTGGACTGACGATCTTACCTACGGTTTCGAATCAAAGGCAGAATTTTGGCATCAAGACCACAAGAAGTTATGACAGTGGTAAATAGCAAAAACACTGGATGAAAAATGTCAGAGCTTAAGAGGCTACCGAACAAATGAAACGCCATTGGTAAGGAAGGCAACGGGAAACCACCTCATCAATTCCACTTCCCTAGAAAAAACTCAGAGCCCTGTCTCTGGTTTCTGCTACGCTCAAAATCGAGTACGCGACCGAGCAGAACAAGTGAAGCAGTCGCAGAACTGAATGATGAAGGATGGATTTTTACTGCAGTAAAGGCAAAGTTTATCTGTTATGCTTCTGTTTACGCTGGAACTGCCAAAAATATTGCCTTTTATTTCAAATTAGATAACATCGACTTGACTTGCCAACGCTGCCATCAACTCAAGACTGTGATAATATAAAAGGTACTTGGTGATTACGGAAATAATATTGCTGGTGATCGTGTAAGGAAATTCTGTCTTCATGACTGCAGTGATTGACATGATGGTAGTGATCATAGTGATTATTACTGTGTAACGGATTGTGGCTACTACGGTGTTGGTTATGGTTATTATGGTGATTATGGTGATTATGGTGATTATGGTGATTATGATGATTGAAATTATCATGATGATGATAGTTCTCAAACAATGGTTGTCATCATGATGATAGTGATGGGATTATGGTGATTGCGTGGTTACATGATGATTACGACAGTGATCAGAGCATTATGATTATGGTGATTATGGTGATTATAGTGATTATGGTGATTATGGGGACTATTATCCCAATGATGATTAGGCTGGTCACGATTATGATGATGATTAAGCTTTAGATTATTATTTCACTGATGATTATGCTAGTAAAGATGATGATGAAATGACGATGGCGATGATTATCATCATAACAAATCCACAACAGTTGCTGGATAAATGCTTGTTATCCATGCAAATCGCTCTATTACTACGCACCATTGTATATCAACCACAAGACCTTCCTGAGATGCTTTAAAGTTGATCAACTCATCACATTTCAATCAACCTAACAAGCCCTCTACGTGTGTTCCATTAAATGATCCCATCAGCCGGCAACATCTACAAAAGCAGCCACCCCTAAGTGGAGGTTCCAGAAACTGGCCGACAATCATATGAAATACCAACCAGATATTGAAGAAAGCGAAAGGGCTCCGCTTAACTTTGACAATAAATGGCTTTGATTCCTATCAACGCTCCTGTTCTAAAAAGGACATCTGTTTATAAGCTTAGTTCTCCATTATGGTGGCTTTGCGTCTAAGTAGTAATATAATACAATCTAAAGCCGATCTAAATTTGATCAAGCTTTTTAAGCGAGCCGGTACGGAACAATATTCCTAACACGATCAGAAAGAGTGACAGTGATCCAATGGTAACAACATATAAACTCATACGGCAACAATCATGTTCCATGCATTAAGATGACTGACACGTTCTATTGGTTTTATGACATTTTACGAGCTCGTGTTTGATTTTCTAAGACCATTCTAACCGCTCTGACCACCTTAATAGAATAGAGAAGTACAATGACATCTCAATTTATAGGGGCCTATGCAAATACGCAGTGCTGTTCACACGGGGGGGGGGGGCTGACAGCATCCTTAGCAATTATCTTGAAGAAGTACAAGCGACTAGTCCAAGTCACTTTGTAAGCACATAAGAACGCATTATGGTAAGAATAGTTTCTCAAGAGTACGAGAGAGAGAGAGAGAGAGAGAGAGAGAGAGAGAGAGAGAGAGAGAGAGAGACCCTGAGAGATTGAGACCCTGAGAGAGAGAGAGAGAGAGAGAGAGAGAGAGAGAGAGAGAGAGAGAGAGAGAGAGAGAGAGAGAGAGAGAGAGAGAGAGGAGAGAGAGAGAGAGAGAGAGAGAGAGAGAGAGAGAGAGAGAGAGAGAGAGAGAGAGAGAGAGAGACTCTGAGAGAGAGAGAGACTCTGAGAGAGAGAGAGACTCTGAGAGAGAGAGAGACTCTGAGAGAGAGAGAGACTCTGAGAGAGAGAGAGACTCTGAGAGAGAGAGAGACTCTGAGAGAGAGAGAGACTCTGAGAGAGAGAGAGACTCTGAGAGAGAGAGAGACTCTGAGAGAGAGAGAGACTCTGAGAGAGAGAGAGACTCTGAGAGAGAGAGAGACTCTGAGAGAGAGAGAGAGAGAGAGAGAGAGAGACGGGGACGAGCGTACTATGAACTTGGGACTACGCCAGCTGCTCCTGACTTTAGGAGTATCAAAGTTCAATGTTAACCTCTGAGAAATATCCATTCATGACGAAAACAATAGCAATTTTAATCCACACTAAATTGGATTTGAAATACTTTAAAAGTTGCAGATGGTGTTAACAGTGGGAAATCAAAATCAAGAGAAATCAAGCGTTCTTGGAAGAGCGTTAAGATTTGAGTCAGTGGCGAGGCATTATATAAATAATGCTTTGAACCGATCTGTTCCATTGAGAAAGTTCAAATGATCTTGATGGGCGTATCATTACATTGAAAAATCCATGCCGTTATCATCAGAGGGATGGAAAAGTTAGCACGAGAGGCTTCCAAGATGTAAGCAAGCTATGCATAAAAATTGCACGCAAAGATTGATATGAAAACAAGAAAACTATGCCATCGGGAATTATCAACATTAGCTTCTTGTGATGAAAGCATCAAAGCTAGAACTATTGCAGGGGGATAACCCAACAAAAACTAAAACACTTCCGCGTATAAAAAGTCAGAGATTAAGAGAATTATCCTCATTACGATAACTGAGAGTGGCTGTGTTGCACAAGCCGAGCAAAATCTCCTGTAATGAGCTGAGGAAGACTATTTGAAACAAGATTTGACAAATTTCACTGACATTTACGTAGCTTGAACTAGTCGCTTTTATAGGCTTTGGGTTGGACTACTTCCAAACGTGGCAAGAAGAAGACATTCCCCATTACCCTGTCTATTTGCGGTCATTGGCTATCTGGGAGCTGTCACAAAAGGTCATTAATTTTTTCACCTTTGTAGAAGATGAGATTAGATTGGTATTCCAATGGCTTTTTATAACAAGAACTACGAGTGGAGCTGATGAAACAGTGATCATCAGAAATTGGTATTTTTTAGGTGGTGCAGAACACCAAGATTATGACCATACGTGTCTGCACCCATTAAGCACGAGAGATGATTCCCCGATGCAGGAACGTTTTTCAAATCACATCCGTCGTTCTCTAGCTAAATGGCTTTTCGAGCGAGGAAAATGTGGAATAAAAAAATGAAGCCTAACTTATGTTTGATACGAAATTGGGTTAGAATAGGTCTGACAGTACTAGCGTGGAAGTTTCTAGTCAAAACTGGAGTAGGCGACTCTTAGCTGTTGCTACGCAATCCGGAAAGGCACCTCCGTGTCGAATCGACACGATACTTTGCGGAAAGGGGTTTTTGTATTGGGGGCAGGCTAAGTGACGCCCACTCCCTTTGGGACTGAAGTTCCGCTTGTACACAATCCTCACGAATGGGTTAGCTGCATCATCTTTCTACTCAAAGGGGGTCACTGTGGAAGGCGACCAGTGCCCATTGGAGATGGAAATGATTAAGAGAAATCCGTTTAATTCAAATCTAGGTTTCTTATCAGATGAGAAATCATTCATGTTTTTCTACTTTTTTGCTTCTTCTGTGTCTCTTTTCTTTGCCTCTTTTTGAATTCTATAACTGTTTTGGCAACGAACGCAAAAAATTGTAAATCTCTAAAGCCTCTCGTGAAGCTTTGTAATAATGTCGATTGAATGGAAATGTTGTACGGGGGTGCGATCTCAGAAAACAGACAGCCACCTTGAGCAATAGGTACTTTGATGCATTTATAAAGCGGAGATCCTGGCGCATTACTCCGGGATTGGCACCCCCTGGGACATTAGAAGCACAGGAAATCCAGGGAAATTACAGTTAGACATGAAAATGTTAGGCTCGACTTGAAAAGAAATATAGCCATGATATTTCATTGGAAGCTTAAAAGAAATTTAATCAGAGACCGAGTGTGACAATGGCATGAACTACGGAGCGAGCCGTTTAATTATAAAACGATGATTCGATTTTGCGGTGAAGGATTTCGTTTCACTGCGACCGTCGGGCAAAGCATTATATAAAATACAGGGCAACAGCATGGATACTAGCCAAAAGCATAAACACCGTTGGTTTTAATCCAGCTGGTCCCAGAAAAATAGGTAACGCTAACATACCCTTTATATTTCCTGTTGCAAATGGTGATCTTTGCTTGGTCAGCGGGCCAACGAGATGAAGAAGGTTTCGCCTCTGTCAGCCTCTGTTTTCCTTCATCGCTTATGCTGCTTTCAGGCATGGCTCTATCGTCATCGGCAACTTCTGCGTGTAATGAGACGGGCTTTGGTTACTTCTGAACGGACGATTGTTTCGTATCGGAGCCACGGAAAGACGATTATCTATCGCATTGGCTCCCAAGAGAAGGCCTTAGATCATTGGGTTACACTAAACCTTGCAAGTTGTAGGCAAGAACAAAGTAGCGGAGAGCGACAACGAATCAACATCGAGAAGCATGTAAAACATGTGGGGATGATGATGGCAAACAGGCAAATATCAAAGACCAAGTGAAAATTGGCCTTTTTGTCTCCATGGTTAGGAAATTTTAGGTAGGTTGTTTGATTGGATCTTACCACTGGACGTGACCTCTGCTTCTTAAAATAAAGGGTGACTTTGTGAAGTTGATATAAATATAAATAAAAGCATTACAAGAGCTAAATAAATGTCTTATAGATCTATACTTGTGCAAGCAAAGAGAGCCAAAAATGTTCTGCCTTATTCAACAATTTACACGCGACTGGCCAGGACAGACCACAGTTGCAAGCAGAAAAGGACAAACACAATCATGAATGGACCATTGCTGGAAATCACGCAGAATAAAAGTGACGCGGTGTGCATTTCGCTATCTTCATGCCACACCGTCTCACTTTCGGCATTTTCGAGTCACTACGTATGTAAAAAAATACTGTAAAAGCTGTGATGAATTCTGCTGTTTGTAATGACTCCGTTCCTGCGAAATTTATGAGGCTACCTGGAAGTTCTGACTACGGCTGCAAGAGTCAACAAACACGAAGTCAAGCGAAGCGAAAAGTCCTGAATAATCTATGAACATATATTTGTACTATCACCTGTACGCAGAAACCACCTTGGTAAAATAAGCTCTAGAGAAGCGAAAGTTTGGTTTGAAATGTCTCTCAAACAAGAGATAAAAAGACTAAGCATGGCCACAGAACACTTCTCATGCGAAAGGGGTTTATCGCTCAATTAACGCAACTCCCAAGGCCGTTTACTTACCATCCAAGGCTCGTTATCTCGCTTGTTGACGGCGGAGAACTGGCCAATACTTTTGTGTAGTACACTTCCAGTAAATTAGTTGATACTGTAGCATTCGTTTGTCTCAAGCTGCGAGCAGGCAAACACTTAGAATGATCTATTATCCATTAACCGCAATGATTAACCCAGTATATTATTCAGCTTATCAATACAATGTGGCGAGCACATAGCTAGCTTGGTTGAACAAGGAAAGTGTACGGGCTGGATTGAGATCTACTTGAATGGTGCGAAAAACAGTTCATATTAAGAGCTGGAAATATGGTCAAATTTACGAGGTGTTCTCTCTCGCAGGATCTGCTGTTTACGTAGAAAAACTGGAACCTTACTACCATTATACCTTGCTGCAATTACTCTACATCTTGCGTTATTAACAGACTCACAGTTGCTGTAAGTAATTGACGCAAAAGACATTCATTTTTAATAGATATGTGGATAGAGAGCTTTTCACTTGCAGCTGGACAAAATCATGACCACAGGGCAGCTTTAATAGTGATTCTCATCTTCCCATGATAACGATTCACTGCAATTACCAAGATCTACTTCAGACATCAAAGTCTCTCGTGAATAAAGACCTTATCTTCAGCAAGTATGCAAAGTATTTCAAGTAAAATGAACAACTTTAAGCCACCATGGCATGATTTTGATTGTCATAGCGACTGCTAGGATGGTGTCAACAACGATTATGATGATGATGATGATAATGATGATGAATATGGTAATGATTATATATGATTGCGATAATGATGGCAATGATCATGATGTCATATGATGGTGAGAATGATGATGATGTGATTGTGATAATGATTATGATATATGATGGTGATTACGTTGATAACGATGATGATACATTATAATGATGACGATGATGACGATGAGAAGGACAATAGCGATGATGATGGTAGTGATAATGACGATAGTGAGAATGACGATAGTGACGATACTTATAGTGATGATACTGATGATCTGTATCCTAATTTCTGAGTACTTCTCCTTATACTTCAGACTACCATTTGAGTACTGAATGACAAATGCCCATTTTCTTACAACGAGCAGAATCTAAATTCTCCCTGAGGAGTCGTATAGTCCTAAATCTTCGACAATCTTAGCATAGTACTTCAACATTCTAGTCCCAAGAAGGTGCTTCCAACGCCCTACGTCATCTGAAATTCTGAATCTCCGTTCACAAAAAATCATGCTGTCAACTGTAGGTAAATTGAAATTATTTGAAATCATAATCCTAACCAATACATGATTATTAAATGTGTGGCGGACCAACCCAAACACTTGCTAATATTAATGGTGCAGGGCTCTTAACAGCTCACAAGATATCATCAACCAGTTGAATGTATAAGAATGAATTCTATAGACAGCTGTCAACAGTGGCATTTGCATACTCTGTGACGTGCTGAGGACGAAAACGGTGCAATTTTTTCCACAATGAATACCTTAGTATTTTTACACTTGAATAATTCAAGCCCGTTTACTTCGTGTGTCAAGTGTGGCTATTGAGCATCCTTCATTAACTTGAAAGTTGCATTCAAAACCATGATGGCTCCATTTCCTTGTGATCCAACGTGTTCTATAATGATCACAATAAGGGCACGCTAACATGTCTATTGCATTCATTCATTCATTCACTCGTTCATTCATTCTTCGTCTACTCCTTTCTCACTGGCTGCCCACAAAACGCGGTCACTGCAGATCCGTTTCATTCGAGTCCTCCGTTTTCATTCAATCAATCTCCAATCTATTAAGATGATGGCAGAGGTTTCACGGCCGAACGCTTTAATTATCCCCAGTCCCCCTCCCCATCAATCAGAGCTTGGCACCAGATCGAGACGCCATTGACCTTTGACTTACAAAAGCTGAATGCAGCTCACCCATTCAGACTAGAATTTCGTCTACATTCATCTGTGGCATCAGTGGCGTAGGCTTGCTTTCTGACATCAAGACAATGGGAGTTTGAATTCAGTTCAAAAAGAGAGCCAATGTTCAATAGAGCAATGGTCCTCTCCATTTTGGATATCTACAGTATAATGAATCGGGAGTTCCTGTCCATTACGCAGATGTGTCTTGAGACATCTCTGCATGTCCTGCTTCCATTTCATAAATTCGCATTCCATCTGATAGCAGAGACGTTAATCTTGCTCTCCGTGTATAACTTTCTATTTGCGCAAGACCTTCTACCTTTATGCTAATGCGGATTTACCTAATAAGTTAGATGATAGGCAAAAGCCTCTGTAAGACTATTTTTCAGCTGAAAAGAGACCGAGGCATCCCAAGTCCTTTCCCGGATTTTCGATGTCACGTGCAGTCTGAATTCACATCAAACGAAACGACACGTTTGCGCAATAGCGTTGCAAGTTCATCAGCCAGTTTGTCGATTGCTAGTGGCAAATCACTCCAACTTATGCTAGTGACAAATCATTCCAACTTATTGTAGTGGCAAATCACTCCAACTTATGCTAGTGGCAAATCACTCCGACTTATGCTAGTGACAAATCATTCCAACTTATTGTAGTGGCAAATCACTCCAACTTATGCTAGTGGCAAATCACTACGATTTAACTATCTGTTGGAAAAATATTCGCTGTAGCTCCATTACATATATTATAGAATGATTATCATGATTAGTTAGCCTCGATTCAGGTTAACCTTGTACGCAACACGTCGGGTAAATTCCCAAAAATTACTACGTTGTCCAATTTGATTTAACAATAATAGTAATACTATACTCATACAGGTCGCGAGATTCAGATTTTTTAATCTGCTATCAGTCTGGGGCCTGCTAAAGCAAAAGTAAAAATTTAAGCATGGATTTAAAAGATAGGCTAACACTTGTCTAGTCAAAATGCCATTGCATTACTTTGGGACTGCTGGGGCACAGGGCGTACTTCGTCTTGCGGATATTTGACCGAGTCAGCACCAAGATTGTAATGGAATAGAGAGATGAACGTTTTCAAGTCGGATTGATTGCGTTTTCTTTCGAGTGACTAGGCGATACGACACTAAACCCCCGCAACTCGAAAGACTATTGCACTGTCTACAGGCACTTTACTGAGTCGCTTTAGGCTGCGGTTGGCGTTGACGTAAAACTTTTGCAAATTACTGCCAGCTCCGTGGCTCTATTGATTATCTAATGGAATGGTCCTTAAAATGGTATACCGCATTTGAAAAACCCGCAATCCTACAACTCGAACTGTTATTAGTGGTGGGAATCAACGTAATCAACTAGAATACTGCTCCACGAGAGTGAAGGATTGAGTTCGACTTCACAAGCTGGCTCCGTCGAAACGATCTACAGTTTGACAGTAAACACGCTTTATGTTTTCATATACTTATATAAAGGTTTCCGCAAAACCATGGGATAAAGATATTGCTTATCAAAGTTGTTTTCATCGAGTCTTGCCCTCAAATGTGCCTTGAGGGAAAGTGGTTGCAGAATCGGTTACTAGCCGACAAAAATGAATCGAGATCACTTTTGGCGGTCGATATCCAGGGACGCCAACGTGAAGTTTTCTGCTTTCTGCTTATCAAAGCAACTGTCAACAGCTGCCCATTGATTCAATTCTATAAGGTAAGAATTCAAGTCTACACGAGTTCATTGAGGGATGCTCAATTAGAAAGAGGCCCAAGTAACCAATAATACTGATTCTTGAGTCACCAGTCAAAGTTTTACAGGATTTCTGCGGTAACAATATATATAAGTGCCTTGTGTAAATATGACATGATTATGGAGAAATCCTCTATAAATAATCATCAATAAAAATAATAATAATAATAATTTCTTTTAAAATGGATATGAGATAATTATTATTGCTATCATCATTAGCATGTGTATGTTGCTAATTTTCTGTTAAATGCAATCCCTTGCCAAGTTATATCCAATAACCTAGGGTAGGGGAAGGTAAAGCTACAGTCATAAAATAAAACTGGACCACATTTAAAAGAGCGATGTCAATTCAAGCTAACATCGTAATTCTTCGATACATGGAAATCTTTAATTGTGCGTAGTTAACTCGTTGCACGGGAACTTCAGACCAACCTTAAAAAGTGAAGCATACGATTTTGCTCAATACCCTCAGCCCTTACAAAATAGACAAACTTCTCATTTAATTCTCTCTTCGATGTACAGATTTTCCAAACACGGCATTGTTACGCTGAGAGTTCCCTGGTCGGTACGGTTCTCTTCAAACACCATCATAATTGAATACTGCTATCATGGTTGCAAAATTCAACAAAATTCGATTAAATATCAGAGAAATAGTTACGAAATTCTCAGACGTGCAGCTGGCTTAAAAATGAAAGACGCCTGGATTTGGCAGGGTTCAGAAGTCCTTTCAAAACCACATTCGCTACTTGATTCAAAAATTAGCGACAGAAGTCTAGAGAAAATAAACTGGCTGATCAAACCCTTGCCCGTGACTTGGGCTATAGTTGTGAGCCACGGAAAGGAGAAAATACTCTCCCCGATGAATAAGACAGACACGTTTCCCTTCATCTATCATTGAGCAGCAGAAGGAGTAGGAGTGGGATAATTATCGTTGCATGCATGTTCTACTCAGTTCCTCATTGCACGCTTCAACCTTCACAGGATGAATAAATATGCTATGTACTGACGAATCACTCACTCTTGGTGCTATGATTTAGTACTACAAGCCATGGCACGGCAGGTTCGGATTCGCGGAATGGTGGCAAGAGGGCAGTCCGCTACGAACGGGAAAGAAGCATTGAAACATGGACGATGATAAAGTTAATGAGGAATAGCATACCTTGATTCTGTTATCACGAAGCGGATGCAACGACCTCGCGGCTTTGCTGGAAATGAAACGGTAAACAACTCTCCTCAAGGGATGAATTTCGCAACATGACTGCCAGCAGAGACACTGTTATCTTTCAGCCTACCAGTATGGGATTAGTTGTGTCGGGAGACCTTCTGGCGTGTCACTGATTCGTGGTTTACAACGAATGTGCCGAAGCGAAAGGGCGATAACCTCAAATAGCATGCTAAAAATCTGTTGCGCCGTCAGACGTCGAAGCGGAGACGAAAATGACAAAAATATGTCACCCAGTCTGCCGGCTACGAGAAGAAGTCTCTGGGAGTAAACCACACGGTCGTCGGCTGTTGCGTTCATGGCTCAAGCCCTTCGTTTCACCAGTTCAACCAAGAGCAGTGCTGAAGTACGTCATCACCATTGTTTAATACCACGAAGTATGGTAATGTCAACAAGATGGACTAGGACACTGATTTGTGCCATGAGTGTCCTAACATAACAGTTTTCTAGAGGAATAAATGGACCATTCACGTACACTTTTGGGTACGATTTGCTGATCAATTTCCGCTGTACACTTTCATGCATAAATAGGTGTGTACCCCTTTCGTCATATTCCCATCCTCCCCGCTTGTAATGAGTTAAAAATTAGGAAAACATTCACCTATTCTTGCCTTTTCCTCGCTCAGTCCAAAAACAGGGATTAGAGTGTTCACGAACTTTTTTATCGACTTGTATTTGGATTTTGGAAGGTTCAACCAACGCTACTACATTGATTCCAAGCAAAAACAGAAACACGGCGTTAATTGGATGTTTTGCTGTCATATCATTGGTGTCGTGGTTTAGCATGCGGCTTCGACACAGTAGTTGTCAGGTCGATTCCTCCATGTGTCACAATAAAAACGCCATTGACGAGGAAGGCAACTGCAAACTACAGCATAAATCACTTCCCCGGAAAACCCCAGCCCTGTCTCTGGTTTCTGCTGCGTTCGAAATCGAGTATGCAACGCAGTATTGCTGTCATTCACTCGCAGATGATAAGGGCTATTGTCCTTCTAGAACAGCTCCCTACAAGCCCTAGGGGTGTTGAAAGCCCGGCTCGCGCCTAGTCGTGATTAAAACGTCAAGCGGTACCGGATTGACAGTGATGTCTACTTTAATTGATGGCTAGTTTCTGAGCGAGTATACACTTATCTCGTTGCTTCTTTTCCAGCTGTTGGCTGGCTGGGGTAAGGCCGAGAGTAGGGAGACCATAGACCTTGACATAATAAGGAATTGAAATTCGACTTGCGAGCATCATTGGACTTGGATAGGAAATTATTTCCCTCCTTTATTCCCCCCTCACCCCCACCCTCACCCCACCACCAAGGCAACAAAATCCCGCAAAAGTTTGATGTCTTTCTTAGGTTCACGCGTGTACCCCGCTACGGTACCCGGTACCGCTTGTTTTTGCTTCGCTTGGCTGCAATTTTCAAGTGCAGTAGCGTAACATTTTCCAAGTCTTCAATGTCACTCGTCGTGTTGGTAGCAACCACGAACATCTCTATCCAGGCTAGTGTCATCTTACAGTACTTTAAAACGTGTAGAAGATTAAATTGGTGAAAGGTGTATTCGCAAATTGCGTGTGAAATGATCAAGTGTAGCCGTAATTTCATCTTAAGAGGGCAAGTGTTTATCCTTGAATCGCCAATTTAATGCATAGTCAAATTTCACAAGTCCCTGTTCTGAAGGTCAACAACTACTACCAGTTAACAAGTGACATGATATCTCAGCGCTTAAGATCCTTTCCTCGCAAACCAGGTCAGGGTGCTAATGTTATCTCCGTTGATCGGAGAGACTTTTGAAGGCCCTCTTCACAACTGCCACTCGTCAGTTCTTTGAACTGATGCCTAATACCGGTCGGTGCTGGGGAAACGGCATCAAGCAGGTAGAAGAGGCATTCTTACCTTAGTGAGTTCCAAAACGTAGATTTTTCATAGATTTTCAAGCCATTTATGCCCACCCGAACAGTGATACTTTTCTTTCAGTTTATGGCTTTAACTGTGCTGGCTCCAAAAACCTTACTAAAGAACTGCCAGTTACATGGCGGTTTATGAGCTTTCCTGAGCCTTTGTTCGCGTCGAGATTGTCGCATTTCAGTGGTTTTGGCAAGGATGCCTCATTATTCTCCTCAACGATGCTTTTTTCAAGTTGATCTGAAATGCAATTTGCAAATGCTGATTGAAAACCTTCAGGATCAACTTAAATTTGGTCGCACGCTAATTCAGACGAACACGCTTGACCGTCTTCTGAGCAGATGCAAGAACAGCCTTCGCGAATGAGTCAGTAATTAACAGTAAGAATCGACAAGCAAGTACTCACTCTTACTCATAATCGCTCGACTCCCAATCTCTCCCCTGTTGGCGCTCTCACAACTTGGTGCGAATCGCTTCATCTGCATTGATTAGCAATACGAACTGGCAATATTGCAGTCTCTTGCTTCTTCCTTCTTTTTCTTCTTAAGATGAGGATTATGTTCCACAAGTAGATTTGTGCTCACGCAGCATTCAATGGCCGATGCTTCGATTAGAATCCCTTAAAACAAGGTCACAAAGACCAATAAAAGTGTAAGGAGTTAAGAGGGAAGACTGAGGAAACGGCTGAGTTTGCCTTGTTCTTACCATTAAATAGCACCGAAATACGTATCATTGGGGGAAACATACGGGAATCTGTTCGCTTTAAATTGAATCAAGATACTTCCTCGTCTTGTATATATCTGTCTCATTAAAGTCTGGTTTTGTAATGCAAGCGCGCAGGTAGATGGCAGAGCTTAATTTAGTTGTCAATACTTGATTGGGTAGAATATAATTTAATTAATGTCAAGACTATAAGATTTTTAGAACAGGTGATAATGGATGAATAAGTGCAGTTAAGACCTGTTAGGAGAAATCAGACGCTCACGCAGGGCGGATGCCTTTTCCCGTTACATTCATATTGACAGGATATCTCAAACTGGCGTAGAGAAGAAGGAGACATTTCCTTATATTTGGTCCACCCGGCTGGATATCTTGAACTAACGCAGACAGGAGAGGATTTTTTCCTAAAACAAAAATTGATGAATCTTGGGGTGGATACGCCAAGAGAGCATCCGTTCGTAGCCTTGGAAAATCCATCAAGATTTTCAGAAAGGATTGCATCTGATCAACTAAACATTCGCAGAAAAATTATAAGTCGAAACTTTCAGAAAAAAGCCTGAGACGGGATGGTGTGTGTGCCCCCAGATCTGATATTGGTATCTATTCCATGACTGGACTTGAATTAACGTCATGCCTTTTCCCTCTTTTGATGCTTCGTTAATGACCGGTCTCATGAGAAATAAGACGGTGAAACAGCCGCTAAATTTTGTCCAATGTCTTGTTAGAAAAAGGAATTCCACCATCAAGTCAGAAATCAATCGCACGAAAAATACTTTCTCCGACAAACTGCCCCATGAGCAAATTATTGCCTGCCAATACTATTTATCTTATCTAATTGATTACAAAATCATTTGTAAACAAATGGGTTAAAACTGCAAAGACAGGTTGTACAGCCATCAAGACGTTGAATCAACACAAGACTCTTTGCCTCGCTGTAACAACCAAGCGGCAGTTGTAAAACAGGTTACGTATTGATGAGTTAATCGTTAAGGATGCTTCCACGAAGGGGGCGCAACGTGACCAGCTCCACACAATAGCTCCCGACAATCATTACTGCTCATTGTTGTGAGAGAATCTCACGAGCTCGTTCCTTGATTGAGGTCCTTTCAGCGGCCGTTTCAGATGTCCTTACTGCTATGATCTGTGAAAAATGTAGTCGTTGAAGTGATTCCATTTCGTCTCTTCGCTCTCGGGGTCGTAGCCAGCTCCTCCGGCGCAACTTGACAGAATTCGAAAGCCGTTCTCGTACAGGTGATCAAATGCTTTCTCTAGATGATTGTGTTTCAGGAAAAACCGATTCGTGTATCGAGCATCATCACGATCGGGATCTCTTGTTTCGTTCAGCGACTCGGCGAAGACTTCCCTGGCAAGAGCAACATTTCCGCAGACGAGAATCCGTTGCAACTTCCGAAACTTAACGTCTGCCACTCCATCCCTACCAAACGCATAGCTTCCCCTGACACACAACGACAAATAGCCACTGGTGAGCTTCTTACCATCCTTGCCTTTTTTGACGGTACCTATAAGCTTTTGCAATGATCGGATAAGGCCTTTAAGTTGGAAGTATTCGGCTTCCGCCAGCAAACGATCTTTTTCGTCAAAGTTTTCTGGCAAAGTAAGGCGACTGTTTCTCAAATAGTCTAGTACATAGCGAAACAAGACGCCATCTCTGTCGATGAAAAACCGGCCACGAGAGTCACGAAGAATCCGTTGACGGCCACTGAAAAGGGCAGCTAAGAGAGACTCTGGGTCGCGTAATAGGGTCGTCAGCGACGTTGTATATAGCTGCCCTCCTACGTTGAGTTCGACGACGGCCGGTAGGCCTTGCTCTGGGTTACTAGTTTTTCTAGACGATTGCATTGTGATGCCTGACAACAGCATGAAAATTCTTCTGTGTTAGACGTTAGACTCTCCTCAAAGCAGTGTGCGAATGGACTCCGTATTCAGCGTATATCGACAACTGCAAAGGCAAGGAAGGAGACTGGATTATTGTAAGTACCGTTGTCAAGAGCAACAAGAAAAGGTGAAAACAAACCAAAAACCAGGCGGTAGCCAGCGTGACACTGTTCGACCATGTTGTTAGCAGAGATCACCTGTATCAAGAATGGATTAAATAAGGCTAAGAGAAACTGCAGAAATCAATCAATGTTGAAGAGCATTAATTTTAATGCAATGATATACGTTTTTTCCTGTGGTGTTACGAAGTTCGTCGAAATTTGAAATTCGTCAAAAGTAGATGCTTCTTAGGATCAGTGCGAACGAAGAACATTACCAAAATCGCTTGACTGCTGCACGATAGTGGATCTTCTACCTCGTAGGCCAGGCTCTCCTTCCGTAGTCCCTGAAGTTGTACATAACCTTTGGTCTGCTTGTGTTGATACGGTCAATCCAGATGGACGGGCTTTCGGGATGACTGTGATGATTAAAACTGCTGAAACAGATTCTCAAGGTTGTGATCTGACGACTTTAGCAGCAAAGATTCAAACATGAAATACCCACAATTATCGAGAAATCAACGACTTTCTATTCGGTCAGCAGAAGGATTCGGATTCGGATTGGCAGGTACCTCTTCCCAATCAAACGTAAAGATCAACAGAATGTTGTAGTGCAGCAATACTATTGACAATACAACTATTCGCACAACTGCTTACCTTGTAATAGGAGTTTGAAAATGCTCGCACCTGACAAACAAGGATCCGGGGGGGCTAGCTCGCAGCTTTCTACCTAGGTGGCAACTTCAAAGTTCCACAAAACAAAAGTAATTGCTTTTCACGATCACGGGTTTGAGAGAGTCGGTAGCACGCTCTTGCGAATAATCGCTGCCAGGGAAACAACGGCGTTTCAACCTGACCATCATCGATTTATTACCTTGCATCGATCAATACCTAAAGCTGAATACACATCTCTGCTTCGTAGATGAATCAATACATATTGTCCTTCGGGCCATGGTCCTCTGCGTTCGAACGAAGTCAATAAAATTTCGATTTGATCGCAAGTCTGAGCAGAGTCGCAATTAGCGAAGCGGGGGGCCTGGGTCTATGGTACGTCGGGCCTAATTCCGATTTTATCATGCCACATCCTATGCAAGAAAATCACTGAAATTTGGCCTAGTCGGAATCCTTCAAGATCAACTCTCTTAAATTTTACCAAAAATACATCAATTCTCTCCTTAAAATCAGCTATGATGGAAAATATTCTCTACGTAAACTTTACAGAACAGAAGGAAACGTCACGTGTTCGAATTCATTTTCCTGTCAGTTGTCTGAGCGACCTGGACCCAGGCGCTGTAGGCCTATGGGTAAATGTGTCCTGAGACTGGAAAGATTTTTGTCACAGCAAAGACAAGAAATAAAGGTAGCATTCAGTGGCAAGATTCTTGCTCATTCATTCTATGAAAGGGCGAAAAGAGTCGCTCACTCCATGTAATTCTAGACATCCTCAGATACTACATTACTTAGCGCCAGATGAGCTACTACTTCTCTGTAATTCCAGCCGTATGAATCACGAGGTCTGGTCAAAGCGAGAGGGAGGACCTGGACAATTTTCCGAAAGTAAAAAGCCTCGTAAGTGTCCAACAGTCTACCATCAGATGTTAGGTAGGAATTATTAAACAAACAAGTAATCATCTGCTAACACTTGGCTTCAGAAAACAATAGAAGCCGAGCTATGCTGATGACATCTGCTTAGAAATACTTACAAGAGATTGGATACCAATTGAATTTAGTTTAATTGTAACAAGCGACACTCGAATGACATGCCTAAGCAAATTAGCATCCACAACAAAGACATATTCAAACAGGTTTGCTTCGACCTCTTCTCAAATTTTATGATAAGAAGTAAGTTAGAAGGACTTTGACTGACAACATTTGTTTTGTTAGGTTACTGGGCTGTTAAGTGGTCTATTTGCAATGTAATGAAGGCAGTCTGAGAAAACCTAATTCCCGTCACGCTTTTACATTTGAAGAAGACAGGGGAACTCATCCTGGGAATTTTCTTGCTGCTTTGCTGAGGTAAAAGTCATTATCAAAGGCATCGCAAGGCTAATAAATTGGCCAAATACGTCTGAACGTTACTTGGGTTTACAGAAAACACAGATTTCCACCAAACACAGGCTCCTGCCCTGTTTCAAGTTCCCAGCCAATGAAAATGTTGAATTTGGTGTAGAACTGACAAGATAATGGGGAAATTTAAGCTCAACAGAAGTCAGAAATTGGTGTTGCAAATATCGTCGAAAGAAGCATTGACTACGACCTTGTGATTGACATGCTTAAGTAGAGGACGTCTTGATTGTATCAAGTCAATGGTGAATCATTTTGACTCGAACAGGCCGATAAAGTGAATACAATAAGTGCTATTTGCTACCGGCTCACATCTTTAAACTGTTGCAAGCTAATGGTTCAGCTGAAAGGATGTAGCAAGCTAACCAGGTGTCTCCCTTTACTACTTCTGTTTGATGTGAAAAAAGGTAGAGAAAGGTTCGGTGGCCTAGCCATGCTTAATGTACGCAGTGAGATATCAGTTTGAATGACGGAGGTTGGCGCTTCAGTCGGAGCTGATTTACAAGGGGCCCTCCATGAAAAACACGAATATTTACCAAAACCTAATATAAGAGAAAAAAGGTTAATTTGAAAACTTAAAACATAAGAATAACTATAGAAGAATTGATCTTGACGAAGAAGGGGTGATTGGACACTTTCCTATACGTCATTCTCATGAAGCTTGTCGAAATGTCAAAACATAATCAGTATAAGAGAGTCACAACTGACAAGTAAATGATTGTTCGAGGTACCTCATTATCTAAAGGGCACTGTCTGAAAAATTTCTCGCAAACCTCGGTACACGATACATATTCCAAATGTTCTTAGACATACCGTTATCTATAGATGACTTCTTACTCGGAGCCTGTGCATCGGACTTCATTCAAAGTTCAACGTTCGCCAGCTGCTGCCTTTACAATTATCGTCCCTCCATTCATTCAAATAAATTTCCTCAAAATCACGCTACGAAAAGGAGGTCATGTTCCATGATCCCCTGAACAGCAATGACGGTACATGTAACATGACTTGAGGGGAGACCGAGTCGTTTTAGCTGTCAATCATCCATGTTAATGCGATTATTAAGACGGGCCTCGCTATAGATATACACCACTGTACACACTTCTCCTTTATACCGCTATATGAAACAATGAAGCTTTCAAAACTTTTGCACAAATTTCAAACTTTGATCGGGGAAGGGCTAAGAGCATGAATATAACCTGGTCTGGAAAAACGTCATTCTCGTTTTCTGAGGAGGAGTGGTTACAAAAAATGTCGGTGCCATGTCCCACACTTCTCTTTTTGTTACAGTCAGATACTTGCAAGATTCTTCTCTGTAAGGACGCGATACTACGCAGTCAATTATTCCACCCTCAAGAGGTTAAAGGTGGTGACTTCTACTGCAGAAAAGTCTGTTCATTGGAGCAAGGCGCTCGTTGGAAGTGGCGATTCATTTAAATGCGTTGTTCCAAGTCAGTTTACAGAAGAATTGGCAGATGCATATAAATTTCTTTGTTATCTTGCGTCAAAAACTTAAGCTTTCATTGTTAGGAATAGTCAGCCCCTGGTTACTTGAAAAATCGAAATACAGTCAACCCTGTCTAATTCGAACTCTCTGGGGGATCGTAAAAATGTTCGAATTACGAAAAGTTCGAATTATAGAGTTTCGAATTATATAGGATTTTTGTTAGGAGATATTAAAGGGGCCTGAAAGTTTTGTTCGAATTAGTAGAAGTTCGAATTTCACAAATTCGAATTAGACAGAGTTGACTGTATTAAGAAGAGTTTCACACTTAACTTGGTTCGTTCCACCTCAGAAATGTGAGTTCTCCGTTTTTCGTAAGTTGTTAAACATGCAGACTTTCATAACATAACATAGGGGTTGTGAGTTCGAGTCCCGCAAGCATCAAAATAAAAACCCCGCTGGCTAGGAAGGCGACGGGAAACCACCTCATAAAATCCACTTTCCTGGAAAAAACTCAGATTCCTGTCTCTGATTTCTGCTACGCTTCGAATCGAGTATGCGACGCAGTTTTTTAACAGAGTTATACCAGTCCTTAATTGAAGCACAAGTGTGTTCCCCGGGAAGTCAATTTAGTTCAATTTCATTGTCCATTCGCAACCTGTTATCCATTGACCAATTACGTCGTCCGTAAAACGTGTTGAGACTTGATACCACGTGACTACTAAAGATTTATCAATGACACTGCATGTTTCCATTGTTGCTCGTTCTACCTAACATTCGAAAGAAGATTTAACGCCACCGCGAGGCCGTGCTTATAGAGCAGTGCGCTGGTTCATTCTCATGGTTTGACGACATGTCAAGTTAATATGACCCAAGGATAATTAGGTAGGTGCTTGGACACTGAGAAGCCGTGCTTATAGAGCAGTGCGTTGGTTCATTCTCATGATTTGACGTCATGTCATGGTTAATGTGACTCACGTACCATTAGGAAGGCGCTTGGACACTGATAAGCTATGCTAATTGATATGATCGCAGGTTCCTGGTCTTTCCACTAGATGTGACCACACCTCGATATTCCCACGCCCTAAAATACAGGCAACTTGCATTTCTACTAACTCTAATGCTGGATAACCCCAAGACAGATGATCGACAGTTAGACTCAGCCGACACATGCGCAATGTAAAAGCTGTCATCGACACAGAGATGAAAGCCATTTGGCAAAAAGTGCGGGTTAAATTCAACTTTTCTTCAACCGACTAAAGCAACCGCCATCTTTTAATCAAATAGAATGGCAGGTATAAATAAACACGAATTCAAAATGGCTGCCAAAGGTAGCGTCGATCTTTGGGAAACTAACTGACATGACATCAGATCTCGAAGGAAGTCTTCAAGAGTTCCCTGAAGACTCCTTGGAAACACTTCACACGTGGTCACTCAGAAGCGTATCGCGCTCCAGTAATTGATATCCTCCATGTGGAAGCAACAAGAGCAAATGACACCGAGCTGAATAGAGATAAGACGATGGAATCACCTTAGTGTCGAATGTCGGGAGAAAAAGGAGAGAAGTATAGGCCACATAGTTAGTGAATGTGAAGAAGTTGCTCAAAGATAATCTAAAGAAGACACGATAATGGTGCAAGAATTACTCATTTAACGTTCTGTGGTAAACATGACCTAGAAAGAGAAGGTAATTGGTATGGACATTCTCCACAGGGTCTGATAAGGAAGTCTAACAAGGTAGATGCTTTGAGATATTATGATCCAGTGTGGCAATTGCATAAAGTGCCGCAAACCAAATATAGTTGTTGTAGAAAAGGACGAAAATAAATGCAAAATAACTGACATTGGCATCCACGGAGGTAACAGAGTTTTGGCAAAGGAAAAGAAAGGTGGAGAAATATGATAAGTTAAAGTGGGAATTCAAGGGAATGTGGTAAATGAAAAAATTAGACACAGTACCAGTGATTATTGGAACTGGAGCACTTTGAGCTGTCAATAAGAATTCCGAACAGTGCATAGAAAGATCAGAAATACAAGCAGACGGAGCAGCTACTTGGAACTGCAAAGAAATTGAGACGGAAATTGAAGAACGGGATTGAAGAATGGAAAGAGACGGAAATTGAAGAACGGGATTGAAGAATGGAAAGAGACGGAAATTGAAGAATGGGTAAAGGCGACAGAAGGGATCCAAAGGAAGCTGCTAAGGACAGAGGGACGCAGCTAGCAGAAAAAGGAATGCCCCTTTAGTTTACTGGCTGTAGACAGCTGGCATTGAAAAACACCACCAGAAAATCAAGTCGTATGAAAGGAAGTATCGTAAAGATAAGATTTCCTTGAAAACTTCATTTTGATATTTGTAAAATGAAGACAGGCAGTTTGTATCTGACTGGCTGAATCACATGTATTTCTAGTGAAAAAAATAGAAAAAAGAAAGGTAAAGGTTTGAAAGGAAGAACACAAGGACTATACGACGTATTACACCGCTCTCTTATCAGGCTACAAATGCAAGACATGTTAGACATGTTGAGAGAGAGATTGTGCAGACATATCCATACAGGTAAAGCAAAGGGTTACATGACATTTTTAAGAAGGGTCAAGAGTGTTGGCTTACGTTCAGTTTTCGTTCAGTTTTCGTTCAGTTTTCGTTCAGTTTTCGTTCAGCCTCCCTTCGGGCACTTTGCACGAAATCTTTACCTGTGAAAAGAGTCTCTAAGAATCTGCTGGGACGAGCTTTTTGAAATCCATGGCAAAGACTGGGGCACAGTGCGATATAAGTGCGGCCTCTCAATGGGCTAAATCTGCCTTCTGCCTCCATCCGTCCATATGGATAAATATAGAGTTTCATTTTCAACATAAATAAAAATGGGTTTATCAGCTCAAGAAATAATCTCCAATAAGCCCATTTCAGCTGACAGCAATTTGATATCGCTTCTGATCCAAGTTTCGCCTGCTCTCAGGCAATTCATGATGGCAGGTTTACTCAAATACATCAATTAGTCACATTAATCAACGCAATCGGTGAAAATTTCGAAATATAGCAAACTAAAAAGGCTTCTGATATACAATGCAAATATCGCCTACCCAGTAAGCAAGCAGGTGCTACCAGCTGATAGCGACTGTATTCACGTCAGAGTAGCGTATTGAGATAAAAAAAGTTGCGAGAAACGAAAGCTTTTTGATCAGAAACAACTCAATACCATAAAATAGCTGAGAAAGTACGAAGTATTAATTTCGTAGGTTTTTGCAATGATTATTGGGGTTTTGTGCTCTGCTGATTGTAAGCAGTGGCTGATTCTATCTTTAAAGGAAATTTCGTTTGGTACCTTAGCATGGTGTTCGCAGGATTCTTAACACCAAAGCCTACATAGTAAAATACACAAGACCATGGGCAAGGAAAGCAACGGAATACCATCCCGTAGCGCATTTTTTACACATTGTTAACGGACACTGAGAAACTGCTTGCTTATCGAGCAATGTCCAGGTCCTTTCTCTTGATGTGACCAAACCTCGTGATTCCTACGTCTGGAATTAGAGAGAGCTGGCAACTCTCCTCACTTTAAGTGAAAGTTTTGCTGAGGCTGGATTTGAACCATTGACCAAAGGATCAATGCACAAGAACCTTACCACTAAACTGTCCTGTGTCACCGTGACATCTCGTAACGTATGCATGCGTCCTTCGGAAAATTGGGACCCCTGTCTGTAGTTTCTTCTGTTCTAACACAAAACATCTTGCGCCGCTCGCAGTGCGTCACTTGAACTGGAGACCCGAGAAACGATATTGAGTCGAAAGCAGTAGGGTAGCATTGATTCGCAGCGGGCAGAATTTATTTCCTTACTTGCGCTTGCGTAAGCAATCGTTTCAAGATGTACTATTCAATATGCTCTTCCGGTACCCTAGCAGTCTTGCAAAAGCTGTGCGGTTGGTAGGCAGTCCTTGCACCATCTTGAATTCATAAAATTGCTGGCATTCTGCTACACATGGATCCCAGTGAACATAGAGTTTGAGCTAATGTTAAGATCAACGATTTTGTTGATACGAAAGAATCTGCTCGCCACAGCTTCCCATCGTTGCTTGTGGAAATCTTCTCTATCTTGATCCCTACAGTAATCCGACCAGAAATATTCGCTCATTTAGACAATGGATTCGTAGCTGCTTTCAAAACAAAGGCCATAGAGACGTAGAAGCAAACGATTTCCAACTTAATTCAGAACCCTTTTACGCATGCTGTCAAATAAGTTTTACAGTTGATTTATACACAACTTTTTTCGCGATTTCTGCTAAGCCCTGGGCAAAAGATCTGACACTTCATCCGATATTCACGCAACATCCTTGCTCAGAGCTATATTCTAAAAGATCAACCATGAAGCTAGCAGATCCATATTTCATAAATTTCATATATTTTTTTCACATTTAATTCTTTTAAGGAGGGTTGCCTTACAGCACAAGCTGGCTTTAAGGGGCCCTCCTGACTCCTAGGCGCATAAATGTTCAAAGCATCTAAATCTGAAATTGATACATGTATCACTCCAATCCATACGAAAGAGGCACACTTAAAATTAGGAACCATGTTATACTAACAGCTGTCTGGCTAGGAAGTTGCTTTTGTTAAGAAATCGGAATAAATTCTATGTCATGAGTAATAAAAAGCTTCGAGTGATGGCGTGCTCTTGTCTAAAAGCGCTGCGTTTTATTGTATTAAGCGTGCAAAATCATAACGCAAGAATAAAAGCAAGAATAATAGAAAGCTGGCCGGCATCTTGGTTACAAGAAGAAAATATTTTTCCATATAATAAGAATGTCATGATATTCAATATTATGAGCAGACATATGGAAGCCTATGGGACCAATACTAGCCGAGATATCCTACTCGAGCTACAATACGGGGTACTATGATGACTAGAATTGGCCAAAAGGGTTCCACTACATAGCTCTCTGGTTGTGGAAGGATAAATTCACCGAAATTCGAGAGCAATCGCCACCAGACTGCGTTAAAAGACAACTTTAAAACACATCAATAGGGCTAGATCTCTGGCAAAACTCGATAAAAGAACAGCATTTTGCTTTCAAGGTTTTCACTATCCTGGATTGATTTGAAAAATTGTCTGAAGGATTCTCGTGTGTTAGCCATGTCAAGCGAAAAAAGTCGTACGTTTCAGTTCTGCACAGTAAAAACACTGTTGGCGGGGAAGCCAACGGGAAAACCCATTGGCTGGAGAAAACATGTCGGAATCGGGCATACTATACAGTACCAAGCTTGGTCACAGTGCAGCTATACTGAACAACAATATAAAAATTATTTGTCTACGTCATTCCAGAGCTAGGAAAGGGTCCAAGGTAGGAAAGACGCAGACTCTCAAAGAGGATTTCTTTCAAGAGAAGTGCTCCACTTTTAAAAGCTGTAGACGAACTCAAAGTCAAGAGCTTCTGTGGCAACGTTCAGTAAATTTCACTGCACGATGAAATACATTCACAAAGAGACAGGACTTTCGATTGTTTCACATTGCTGCTTACCTCAAGTCGAAGAATAAAGGATAAAGACAAAGTACAATACAGAAAACTTTTCCAAAGTCTAAGCTTATCATACAT
The DNA here is from genome assembly GCA_964026355.1 of Pseudorhiza aurosa. Taxonomy (NCBI): domain Eukaryota; kingdom Metazoa; phylum Cnidaria; class Scyphozoa; order Rhizostomeae; family Lychnorhizidae; genus Pseudorhiza; species Pseudorhiza aurosa. The sequence continues at coordinate 4,449,612 of OZ032114.1, read as the reverse complement.
TTACGATGCTGTCTGCATCCCGGTTGACGGTGCCAGTCTTGAAACAAATGAAATGAAACCGCAAAGAATTCGACTCACGAGAGCGGGACATTTCGGGTTGCGTGACAGTTGCTCTACCCCCAACCGCATTTGTGAAAACATCAATCTACGAAAAAAGTGCACTTCTTGTGTGATGTTGGAAGACAAGAGTGCAACTACATAATCCGTGTACACGGAAAAAAAAAAGAAGAATAAAAAAGTGACACCAAAATGTCACTGCAACATGCCCTGAACAGAATATGATGGGACTGGAATGATTCAAAATGATATAGCATGATTGGAGTCCAATGATATGATTGGAATCATTCAGTCACATTATATGGTCGCATGGAGCAAGAGCTTATGTTGTGTTCGGATTATAGAATGACGTATTTCTCTGCCTCTGGAAGTATTAAAACGAGCTTTTGACCATTGATAACAAGCATAAAATATAACAGAGCGAAGATGAATATACCTTGAGTAAGGATTCCTCCTAGAAGAATATCTAAGCTGAACGAATCTGTAGTAGAAAAACGGTACCAGGAAACCAGCTTGGCCACTAAAATTGAAAACGAAAGAGAGATTAAAAGGCTGGAAATAATTTGGTTATGTCACTAAAAGAGGCACCACAACCTCTCTTTAATATGAAGCAAATAAAGCAATTGAAAGGGTGGCACAATATAAGCTGCAGCATTCACATTGGTGAGAGAATCTTCGAAACCACTATATTGGCCAATAAGCCCAGGGGTTATAGGGCGACATGAAAATTTCTTTATATCATTACTATCATATACTGTTTCGCTAAAGTACTTTGCATTACAATTGTTAACCGGTTCATCCCAGTGACCTAAGGTGACGTAGCAAAGGTCTGAGGACCAAAACGTAACTCAAAGAATAGTACTCATATGGACAGTGTCTCGTGTAGAATATGAGCCATAACTATCATTATTATCGTCATTGTTATTGTTAGTATTGTTAGTATTTAAGGAATCACTTCATTTTTCGAAAATCACGAGCATTTCTATACGACGCACGTACTACATATCTTGCCGACGGAGCACGGACGGTCTTGATGGACCTTGTCTTGATGGACCTTTGAACTATTTCCCGCTTAATTTAACATCGTATTTCCTTCTTTCTTTTTCTATCTTTTTCCCTTTGAATTGTCATTAGTGTTAAGTAGAAACAGCCAATTACACACTGCCTGTTATAAGAGAGGTGTGTTTTTGTCTTTTAAATATGCAGTTGATGCATGGTTTAAAAAAATTATTATCATTTTTAAAATTTTCACTTTTATATGCACATTTATTTTACTCAGGCAAGCCATTTGTAAACTGCCTAATTATAGAGAGGTTTACATTTGCATGTTTAATATTTGCATGAGTAAGAAGTTTAAAAAAATTTTTTTTGTGGCACCAGAAGTTCAGTGATCCATACCACTCTGCAAACTTTTCAACAAGTATGAATTGAATTTGAATTAGAAATGAATTTGACGGCAACTTCATTTGTCCGATACATTTCTCATGTTGTAGACCGTAGAAAGTGTCCGATGAAAGATTCATAAAACAATTAACATGCGAATCAACATAATGCCTCCTTACAAAGACGTGAATAAAAGATGCCATGTTTCGACACGAAATGGAATTTCCGACTTAATGCTCCTCAAAAACAGCACAGCATACTCCATTTTCGAGCGTAGCAGAAACCATGGACAGGACTCCATGATTCTCCTAAGAAATTAAACTTGGCAAGGTGTGTCTCCCTGTTGCCCTCTTCACCGATATCGTTGTCGCTATGAAACGTGCATAATCCGATCTCACAACCTCTCCGCTATGAGCTGGCACACTCATCACTGGACTTCGGCAACATTGACGCCCCTTGTCATAATATCGGTTACTATGCATGGTGTTTAAAGAACGTTTATTAGAGCATTGTTTTCATAACAAGACTCAAACTTGTTGCCTTTCATCATGGCTAAGTTTAGTGTTGATAAGAACCTGAGAATGGCTCACTCGTTAAATTCTTGCCCATTCATCCTATGATCCGTGGTTATAATCCCCACTCAGCTAAACTTTCACTTACAGCGAGGAGAGTCGCCAGCTCTCTGTAATCCACGAAGTGGAAATCACGAGGCGTGGTCCCATCGAAAGAAAGACTTGGATACTGCTGGATAAGTAAAAAGCTTCTTAGTGTCCAAAACCTGTCTTTGGATGCTGGGCAGAAATCGTAAAAGACAGCATTGCGTTGAATTCTTAATCATATCTATATAATCAATACTTATCTAATGCGAAGAAATACAAGCAAACATCATACCAATTGATACATACCTAAAGAGCATTAAAATGGTAACAGGCATCATCATAATCTCGGAACTTGCTATGAATTGCAACATTGATTGCTGTGATTCACGATTTTCTACCTTTCTCACCAGTGGGCGTAGTCTGCAAATGATAAATTAGAATGAATTAGAATGAGCAAGGAAAGTTCTTCATAAAATCCAGCAGGGGGAATCTGCAGAGCAGTTCAATTATGATCAATCTTTCTGCTTCGTGTTTTAGCTAACATCCGAAAAAATCCGTAACGCAACAGAGCAAACGTTATAGATGCACCGATACATCTCATCAACTACAGCTCTGGTCCTTCATTTAAACGAGACAACGTCTGCCTTGTAAACCTGGCATCGCAGAAAAGTAGCGATCCTCCAGAAAATCCGCCTTGGCAGAGTTCGAGCGATGGAAAGGAGATTCAGTCATCCCGTGTCAATGAAAAATGGCTTCTAGACCTGTGATTTCAGAGCTGGAGTCATTCCTGACACTAAGAAAAGGACTTCTCTACCTTAAGTCATTCATCCCACTTGCATAGCTTCAAATGCATTGCTACATAATACCATCAACAATAACTAAATAGATATTGTGAAAAAACACTACGATGACATGAAATGAAAACAAAAACGAAATCATCGTGACACTGAACTGAGATAAGCAGATATCTGAAAAAGCGCTTCAGGCAATTTTGACGTGAATTCCTCTAAGAATCAAAAAGGGCCTTGGAGAATCATTGTTGGAAGTAAAGCCGAAACGAGAAAATGGAATAAGTGTTGAATTACCACGTGAATCAGATGGTGATCAAATCGGCGTTTGCATGTTTACGCGATTAAAAAAAGCTGCAAACAGTTGGGTTTGAACAGATTTCCAACGTTAAGAGAAGAGGAAAGTTAACTAGAGGAGATTATCATGAAAATACTGACAGCTCAATCATCTCACATTCAACTGAGTGTGTGAAATGAAACGCCTGCTTGTTCACAAATGCAAGACACGCTCGCGAAACTTCGTTGGCGTGTCAGGAGCTGTCAGTTAGGATTCATTATGACAGATTCTCTCAAAGATCATAACTGTGTAAACGGTGTAAAAATCCCGATTTCCATCTAAGTCTTAAAAGGCTGGGAATGATACAGAAGATGAGCCTTTGATGGATGAAAATAAATAAATCACTACTTAATGGAGCGAGTTGATTATCACTAAAAATCAACTGAACTTGTTCACTTACTTTATCAGGAGAAAATTATCTGACCCTGTCGCCTGAAAAAGCATATGATACAACAATTACCGTCAAGCAATTTTCTGAAACGCAAAAATGGGTTGAAACATATTGAAGGGAGTTAAATGCCGCATGGCTCAATCCCTTTGTTAGTTTTAAGGAAGATTCTGTGGAAATCATAGATTGCATAGCATGCGATGACAGGAAGACGTGATTGATATAACGAGAAGATAAAGTGGGAAAACGGTCAATGACATTAGATAACATGTTTTTTCAACTATTGAGAAGTTTTATCTGTAATTTCTCTTTAATCGTGGACTATGAACGTATATATCAATATGATTTACATCTACTGCATATAACATAATCATGGACTATGAACGCGTTATTTATTTCTAGTTATAAAATTGTGAGTTCGAATTTTATACTTCTTTTCTTTTAAACAGGACAGGCAGTGAAAACAGCAACACTTTGTTGAAGCTTTTTTTCCTTGTAAAACATTATTATTATCATTTGTATACATTTTCTTTGAAAAGCTACATTACAATCTATCACCGGGCAACTGCTAGTAACCTACGGTGATCGAAGGTGGAATTTCCTGTACAAAAAAGGAGAAAGAATAGAACGGAAAAGAAAAGATTCAAAACAAGAGAGCTCTTCTCAAAACATGTGCTGTACTATTCAGGACTACTTTTTGGACTCTTTGAAGCAATGGGGACCCTGGAAATTTCTCAATAAATGCACTTGTGCTCTTCATTATAAGGCTGAGTGCACCAACTACCACTGGGATTATTATTATTATTATCATTAGTTAAAAATTACTTTGCACTAGATGCTGCCATTATTGCATTTCTTGAGATGTATAGTTTCTTTTCATCCGAGATGAGGGGGGATGGCTATTGTGAATATACTCAAAAAAGCTTGTAAGTATATATGAGATGGAGCACTGAATCCAAACAAAATGAAATGGCCAATTTTACAGAGCCGGTCCAGCTGCAAAGTATCAAAGGATTAGGGCTTACATTGTCAAGAAATTTAAGAATCAAGTCTCCAAATCTTTTGATTACAACATTTTTCTTTGTAATATCCCCCTGTAAAGGGCTATGTAAACACCAACTTAAAGTTGATTGTTTCTGCTCAACATAAAGAATCTATCACTACAAATACATAATGCTTACATCCATGACTCTTCCACTGAACTTTGCAGCATGAAGAGCAGCAAACACAGTTATGGGAATCAATACCACTGCATAAATGTTAAGGATATCATGATCATAACTGTGAAAATTTCCAAGAATTTCAAATCTGTGGTTATATCATGTGACTTTTAACAAAACGTGACAAAAATAACATAGTGCTTTTGTGGTGCTCGCAGCATAGCCATTTTTGTGTACCAGGTCCACTCCTGAAGATTCATGAATTTGATGAAATTCATATTTCCTTGGTTTCCTCATCTTGGTTAGGATACAAAATTGATGGGAGCAGCTTGATTTTGTCATTCAATTATTAGGAACGTCTTTAGCTGATGGCACTAATACCAGTTCTCACCAACTCAGCATGTGACTGGCACAGTTTGAATAACCTAACCTGTGCAACGGATAGCCTGAGGGCTGATGATGGGTAAGACATTCCACTGCATCAAAAAGAACTTATCTCATTAAGCGCAAGACACTTGGCCACTTCAACCAACTTAGTTTTATCCTTTTTAATTGTCAGTTGACACAAGAGGTGTTATTCTCTGCTCAGAATCAACATCGTTTATTATACTTGAAAGGAAAAATTAACCTGTCACTTTCTGCTCTGACCATACTTAATGGCTGTGACCATCACTTAAGACAAGTAGCACTATTATGAATAACTGACATTTCCATAAGGAAGGACTGGAAGCTGCAATGATGATCCATTACCATTCATTCTTTATGCTAAGTCTTCCTAATCACAACGATTACACTCATTTATTAGTACCTGTGACGGCTTTTTCCTTCAAACTGCCAAAGATTGCTAACAGTTAATCTACAAAAACATAATTTTCGTCATCAGATAATGCTCAATATTTTTGAGTGGCTTTCCATATATTATTTTGAATTTCAATCTGAATTCTCTTAGGATGAAAAGGATACATGTTGCTGGCTGAGCAAATATAAACAGAATGCTGTAACAAAGATAGTGAAAAGAATCTTCTTGAACTAACTGCGTGAAGAAGATTCGGCTGAGCTGGAATCTCTGAAACAAATGTGAAGGCACATTGTCAAAACCAACTTCCCTTGTAACATATACTCTATGCATAATGGTTCCCTGTGTATGGCCTGCTGCCAAACCTTAGGCTTATTCCAAAAAAATCTAATTCTTTATCATGGCAATATAGGTAGCTATTAAAATATCACTTGGGTTATAATTCTGGTTGGCTTTATCAAAGTGAAAATGCATAACATATTAAAGCTACTACAATACTAGTTCTTCAATGCTGAAGTTTTCTGCAGCTCTATTTTACATTGGAAATTGAAGCAACTTAAGCAATAAGGTTTTGTGGCCTACTTGTGATCTAGTAGATTTCAGATATCTGAAGGCATATTTCAGATACTAAGAATTCATGCCTATAAAGTGGTATCCTGGTCCTTGCCTTCGGTTTGACCCTATCTAGTGATTATGTGTGCTTATAAAAATGGGACCTAGTCAAACAACAGTCCACAGGATCTGTAAGCAAGCAGGTTAAGCATTGACTTATCTTTAAACCTAACCCATTGAGGTTGCTGCAAGCAATGAAGGAATCCGCATAAATAAATAAAAATTGGTTGATCAGTTAACGTACAGGAAGCCTTTGATGCAGCCTCAATGCTGATATTGTTGCTGATGATAATATCACTCTTCTATAACAATTTGCACTGAACTGAGCACTGCAAGAAGATTAAAAGTCTATAAACAAATGCTGTGTGCAGACCAATAAATGCATGGTCACCAGACAACAGAAGTAGGCACCCGTGGAGTTCCTTTCTGGTGGATGCAACCTGATGGCATCAAAAAACTCAAGAAATCACAACCTGCACCAACAATTGGATATAACATAGGGCATGGTTCAACATAAAACAGAAGATCAACTCCAGATGTGCAAATGTGAAATTGATAATAATCTGTATTTGTAAAGGTAAACTTGGTCTGCTTCCAAAGGACTAAGATTAAAAAAGTCATTCTAAAATATGTGAAACAAAGCTTGAAAGCAGTGTCAAATGAACATGGACAGGAGATGAAGTGCAAAAAATTTTCTAGACAATAATATGATTAGTTGCGATATAATATAAACTCTTGAAAAACAATATCTGCATTTGAGACCATTCACTCTATGAAACTGAGTTGGAAATATCACTCACCCAAAAACTGGAACTAAGAAGAAAAGCGTACAGCCTATACTGTAAATCCTGAGCAGCCAGAGTGCACTGTCATATTTGTTCTCAAAGAGAACTGCCTGAAAAGATGAAACAAGATCAAGGATCAGAGCCTTACAAAGATATGATGCAAATGTAAATATATAGCATCTAAACACAAGATATGACTTGTGCTGACTTGAATGTTAGAAATTGTAGCTTGCATGGGTTTCCTTTAAATTGACTGGACTGGCGTGCAGACGGAATAAGCAATAACCATTGAGACATATTTATAAAATTAGGAAAACTGACTTGTATATTCACACTCCTTCCGCATTCAGTTATAAATTCACGGATCTTAGTATCTGGTAAGGGTCTTAGTTACATGACTCTAGAGATAAGCTTAAAAACCAAGTTGAGCTTCTTCTTCAACTTTCAGGCATCCATTTCCAGCCTTCATTGCACTCTTTACAATCATCCACTGTTTCTTCTCCATTCAAAATATGTACTCTGGGGACAGCTCTTTATCTCTGTTCTTACATATTCATTCTCAAATTTAAGGATGTTAATACTTCAATTATCTTGTCTCTCTTGGCAAATTACTATTTCTGCATGCTTGGGGCTTTTGGATAAAGCACCTCTACTTCACTGAGCAAAGTGTAAGAGGGCTAGGACAATTTGACGCAAACATAAACTAAGATTTAGTATATCAAAAAGATAGAAGTGAACTTTGAGCAACCTCATAGCAACACAAATTGAGAAGAAGTGACACGGAGAAGTTGGAAGACCAGATTTGGGTGTATGTCGAAAGCTGGTGATTTACGATTGTATCTTGAAGAGTCTCTACATGTGACATACAAACAATGTATATGTTCTTGGGGAATGCAAACCAATATGCAGCCAAAGGCACCAATATTACAGACAACTTAAGACAGCAAAAAGGCCATATCTCGCTCAAATATAAATTGGTTACGGTTTCCAATGAATCCAACTATGATAATGTATCCATGAAACTGCCTCCATGGTGAGAGATTTTGACCATTAATCCAAACATTTGAAATGTTTGCATATGGAAGACTTAATTACAATGTCACAAACCACTTTTCAAACAGGAAAATATTATGGCTTAAACTGCTAAAGGCAAATGTTCGAAACAATCTTGAAGCTGGCAGCTTCTTTGGTGAAATGTCGCGTCAATTAAGAATTAATTGGATGAATGAACAATGCAGCCTAGCCAGTTTTCAACGAAGCCACGCACCACTTTGCCAAAAGGCGATAAGAATTAACCACTAATCGGGAAATTTTGTTATTTTATTAGAGCTTCATCTATCTCACTGGTAATATACCTTAACGGCGGGCCAGCCATGTTGAGGGGCTCTGTTTTCTTCAGCTGTAGTTCTGTCGCCGTCCGCCATCTTGTTCTAGAAAGGTCTTTACCACAGGGAAACGATACCAAACTAATTGTGCATGAGATGTGCAACAAATTCTCACGCATGCATACCTGTCTGTAACTGTGCTACCAAGACCCCCGGCAGGGCCCCTTAATTCCCCTTACTGCAACCATCAGCGTCTAGGAAATCTAGGAGAAATACTGTATTACTTACATAAAATCTTGGACAGAGAAATTCAAGAGAGGAGCACATTTTCGGAACCTCTCCTACATTTCCTTTAAAAGGGCACGTTCATAAATGTACTAGCAGCAATTAGGAGGTATTGCTTTCGAAAAAAATAAATAAACGACAGTGCTAGACTAGCCTTAGGAAATTTCTCTTTCTACTAAAACTCATTTACTTTTTGACTCCCTAGGTTTCTTAGAAATTGGGGTAACAAATTAGATTTTTGATCAGAGAAATTGAAAAAGCAAGGGTGATTTCTGGTAGAAAAAGTCAGAGAAAGAATCCTTTTCTAAAAGTCCTGGGCATTCATGGTTACACATATTATGCGGTCTATAGCGATATCATTAGGTTACTTTTGACAGCCTGTTAGCTGTGAATTCTGCAATTACCTTAAGTGCCCTTTTCTCAAATGACCCACCAGTGAAGAATCCTTTAAAAATTCCTCGTCGTCGTCTACAACAAAACACCAATGAAGGAAGAGGAGAGAGAAAGACTGGAAGGAGAGGAAAATGATGTCAAGTTTGATGACTTTGAATTTGAAAAACGACGATCTTTGTCAAAATAATTCCGTTCACAATCGCATTAAAGCCATGGCGATACGATTAAACACACATGACTCGGCTAATGGAATGGCTTTCCTGGTGCTACCTTCTCGCAAATGTCCGTGTAAGGTGTGAAGATCAGGTGTTAGATTGACTCAACTATACAATATCAGCTGCCAACTGTAACAGCGGCAAAGATACCATCAGAATATTCATAGATTGCAAGTGTTGGTGTTTCTCGACAATCTATAACTGCTGCAACGAAAGGGGGTGTAAGAAATTCTACCTTGTCTCATGTTTACTACTAATGCAGTCTGCATGTACACTTGGCTGTTAAAATAGTATTTTCACCGTTAAAAATGTGCATTTTAACATTCGCCTGTTCTTCCTATGCCACTGTGGGAAATCCTTAGCTCCTGTAAAAAATAATTCAGTCTGCAGGACTTGGTGCAATTTTAATTGAATGGGACAAGTGGACGAATCTCTGGAATGAATCGAAAGCTGAAATCAACGGTTCGAATGCAACTTTTAACTATCACGATGTCAGTCTTAAATAAATCCTTAATCTGGCACACTGAAGGTTAACAGCGGCTTTTAAGAAGTTCCCTGGCATACCCAATGCTTCCCCACAAGTGACTGCTGAGGATTGAATAATGACGGCGGACAAATCCCGGCCGTCTGTCAACTTCAACTCTTTTGAGTCCTATTTGAAAGTATTCCCCGGTGGTGGAAGATTCTTAGAGTGCAGAGGGCTCTAACGGTGAGCCACATAAATTGCCAAAAAAGCGTAGTTTTAAGTCAGTGGAGCTGTGCAACTTGGTGGTGCGGCCGAGTGGTTAAGGCGCAGTGTTTCGAATCATACGAGGTCTACTCGCGTGGGTTCGAATCCCGTCGTTGGAACCACTAACCACAAGCCAACAGTCAACTCAGCTGTCCATCCTTCCGAGGTCGGTAAATGAGTACTCAGAAGCGACTCTGAGGGGAAAAGCACTGGACACATATTGATGACAGCTAATCTAAAAAGCTGAAGTGTTTCATCCAGTATAAAGATTCGATTAAAAAAACTGATCAATCTGAAGGGAGACATTATCTGGGTAGACTTGTTATAATACATTATTACATATGAAATGTGAGAACCAACGGTCGGGTTTGATTTATGGACATCCTAACTATATCAAATTGAACTTCCGTAGTGAACTCTGCAGTTGTCAAGGGTAGGGTGGACGGAGCTGGCAGAAAAGCTTGCCTGAGTGATAGAGCAAATTGCGAATCAGTTTAAATATTGACAGGTTTGGCGCCATAAAAACTGAGATGTCATGATTTCAACGTCCTGAATGATATTCACATCTGTCTTTATTCCAACTAGCATGTCTCTATGCAGTTTTTACTTTACAAAAAGTTCCTTGAAATTCTTATCCCTTTGTTGATATGTGTCTTACAGGGAGCAAAGAAGTACGCAGGTGCTCAAAGCTGTGAACACTTCAGACACTCCTTCACGAGAAAGGTGCAGCGGAAGAGACATGTCAAAGCAGCAGATTATAATAAAGAATGCACTGCTGACAAAAGCAGCGCACACTGGCGTTGGCTTGCTTAAAACAAGGCCAACTATCGCGGTACGTACGCTAAGCGATCCAGAAAAAACGGATTGGAAAATTCGATCCATTCGCAATCTGCCCCAAAACCGGCAATGGTGTAGTGTCCCTTTCTCATTAAAAGAAAACAGGACTCCATTCTGCTTGCAAGCAAGTCAGGTGGTTGGGTGCCTCTCTCGTGACGTTTGAATTGCATTCATAGGAATTCCGCTCCTTTTCTACAATACGGAGTGTTGATCACTCATAGCTAAATAGAACAAACTTAAATCTAGGAAAACATCTGCCATTTTCACGGGGATCCATCGTAAAAACTCGCCTTTAGAGATAATATGGTCCACATGACACACATCTAGGAGACGAAAGAGAGCAAGAGTGGCTGCTATGCCATCTTATCTGCGGGTTTATCTTCTCAGGCAGACGATTATTAGACGAGGATAGTTGACGTCGACAATATTCAGTGGAGATGCAATTGTGCTGAGAGTTTGATAAGAAATTGAAGGTGTTCACCACCTGTCACGCAAGCAGATGTTCCTTTTGCGCAACAACCCCAGTCAAATAGCATACACTCAGGCATCGGTGAAAGTCGAACACCGCACACGCCTTCAGCGCTTCTGTTTCTCGTGTGTGTTGCTAGAACAAAACCTCTTAGCAAGCGTACACTTCAAGAAAACTCTTCAAACAGTCAAAGTGCTAGCGTGAGAATCGATAGATGCTGTTGGCTGTGCTGAACCAGTAAGTTTACAAGCCTTGTTAGATTTGACGATTAGATGGCAGACATTGATTCGTGTGATTATGGACCCAAGTGCAACGCTCCAAAAAGACAAGATTTCTGTGATGCTAATATGTTGCAAGTATTCTTAAGTTCAAGCAATACGCTGGGTGCTACAAGTTAATCTGATCAATGGTAATCTCTTTCTTAAGGCTCTTATGTGGTAGCTTGAATCTTAACTAGAAATTTGAATAATCACACTCAATGTTAAACTCAATGGGGGAAGTATCATGCTAGAATCTTGAATCAAAATCTCAACAGTCAACAGGGGATAAATTCGTTTTTTTCCTAGCATTTCCTATTACATTGCTTGCGTTAAATCAATTCACGTTAAATCGCGAATCGTTTGCATTTTGCCTTGCGACCTAGACAGACTATCACGGTGAGCTGAACTTTGTGCTTTCAGTTTGAAGTTGTCCCAGTGCAAAGCTGATCTTCCTTGTCCGTAGATGACTTTTGGTCATGTCATGTTTCTGTTCCAGCAATGCGAGAAATCTTTTCCATTTCTTCAGATAAACTTATTATGTTTAATGACTTCTTTGGCTGAGAGCTTGCGTTTCGCATTTTATGTCCTGCGATTACAAAACTTTAATTCGAAGCCAGTCACGCGTAATCGTATCAGTCTAAGCAGGTTGGTAAAATGGCTCCAAAGGTAGTTACCAGAGTGTGCGAACTCACAACACAGGCATTGGGAGTTCGAATCCTGCACGGCTTGGTAAGGAAGGCCACGGGAAACCCCCTCATGAGAACCCACTTCATTAGAGGCAATCTTGGAGGCACATATCTTGCTTCTTGCATGTTTGAAGTCAAGTCTGATAGGGTGTAATTACAAATATATTTCATACATTGATTGATGTGTGATAGTGCCATGATCCGTTGAATTCTATGCATATACGTAGCTCCTTTGAACCGGGAATTCAGTTCGTTTCTGTTAAAAACTGCTATCTAGAAGGAAATCTTATTACAGACACCCGACTCTGTGGGTAGATTGTTGTAAAAAAAGGGAAACTCATTCTACATCATACCTATTTTGGGAAAGGTATCCGGGGCATGTTTCAGAGAGATTAAAATGGCGAAAAGTCAAATTAGCAGCAACGGGTCCCTGTATTTAGGAGCAAGGGATACTGAAGGACAGGAGTCGAATGCAATTATCAGCATACGTCAATATGCCTTTTACTTAATTGCACTTCGAGAGAGCTTTGTAATTGAGTAGGCTCCTAGTTGCTTTCCCACTCCAATCTGTGAAATCACGTTTACCAAATTGGGCGTCAGTTAAAAAGGATAATTGCATTTTGTTTCTGCTGCAGTACAATTTTCGTTGCTCTTCGTGCATTCGAGAATGCATTAAATATTTGAATGCATGGAATCTTTTGGATTATATTACTTTATATTACTGTAAGCAATACTCTTTCAAAGTTATAAGGAAATTAAGTGCATCAAAGTCGATCAATTCATACATCGTTCCTCTCATTTCGAAATTTCCCAGCACGAACCAAAAATCTTGCCCATTTCAATATACTTCGTAAGACAAACCCTGACGCGATGATTATATGACAAAAGCATGAGACTTCAAGCACATTGATAGCCTCATGTTGAATGTCAGATGAGTGTTGGCAGTACTGCTGTAGCAAGGCCTTCTCAAAGTGGGGAATCTTCTCCTACCATCACATTTCAGAATCCAGCTGGATATGAGCAAAAGTAGGGATATGGTTTTACCTCAACCGGTAAAGCAACCGCCACGAGACACTTATTGGTGAATTTCTGAGTAATCTCATAAGCATCAATGCAGACTTTCAATACGAGGTTCATCGAGCTCTCCTTCCCAGACATAAAGCAAACTTGCTGTCTGATGTCATTGAATTGAACAATGAAGAGATGACCTGGAAGACGTACAAAGAAGGAGCACAGTTATAAAAAGTAGCGAAAATGCCACGCCAACAAGTCAAAACAATGACCGGTATGATAGGCACTGAAATCCAGAGTTGATGGTGCTCAGGAATTGCCAGTTTAGATGTGCCAAACTGGTCCTAAAAATACCGCTGCTCGTTTCAACGCCGTGGACATTCCGTGCCTTATTTTTAATTCTGTAATCTCATATCTAATTCTTTTAAGGAGGGCTGCCGTTCAGCATACGCTGGTTTCAAGGGGCCCTCCAACAAAAGCATCAACTGTAATCTATGAAAACAGCACGAACAGAAAATTAGAGTAAGACTGGCTAAGAAAGCGAAAGTAGAGGAATTGGTGAAGCGTTGATGTGAAATACGGCAGGGGAACAGTGCAAGAATTTTTTTGTGGAAATGTGCAGCTAAGTAAAGTGGAAATGGCGGCGTAGACAGAAAGTATGAGGGTAAGAAAGCTGAGGTCGCTACAAGAGCGCGCTCAGTAAAGGTTTCAAGATTGGTTCTTATCATAAAACAATGATGCCATTGGAAATTTCGCACGAAAATGGTCGTTGAGTGAATATAAATCGTCGATATTTGAGATCGAAGTGAAAAACGGAACAGAACGTCAGAAACCAGACCATCTTATCTTCTCAAACTTAATGGAAACGGGAAAACGGGAAGAACCCAAAGGACATCGAGATCCCAATCGCTTATCAAAACAAACTGAAGGCTTTAGAATGCCTTTGAATTTCCCAGTCGGAATAGCGATTGGCTCTGCGCGATGCACCTGTCAATACGCTGCAACAAAACACTGGTTTTCCGATTGGAGTAGCCGAGACATCACTCACGCCTCACACCAGAATGTTTTTATGGAAAAGGATGAGATGTGATGATCTACTTTCCAAACATCGTTGCCCTAACTACGAGAACGATGAAAACCAATATCATGCCATGATACACGAAAGTTCATTGATATTGCTTGATAAGCTCAACCACAAACCAGCTGTGGATTGCAAAGCTGTAGGCCGACAGTCACATCAGAAAAATCCTACTTAAGCAGAAGAGTTATATGCTGTTAAAAAAAATCAACAAACGCATTGTCAAATGCAACCACAATCAATGGTTGTTTCTTATATCTAAATATTCAACGCACAATATGGAAAATTACACTTTTGGTTTATAATTTACGTCAAAAACGAATCGACGATACTGGTGATGCACCCACTAGTTTGTATATCTGGGTCCGAAGCGCCCTCTTGCACCTTCTCTTCGCACTCTCAGTACACCCAGCATTTGACAGACCACCCTGTCTCACAATGCCGGCCATGACTCAGGATGGTACCTCTTTAACAAGGTGCTCCCAAACGCACGTTTCGAAAATGAGGCTCCACTTCACTGTAATTATTTCTGAAATGTTGTCATACGTCAAACTTTATGTCGATTGATCCGTAGCAATACACTACACAATGTCAATCAGCTACTTAATTCTTTGACTAGTTTTATCTGCACAAGATACCAATGGAACGTCTCTAAATGCGTTGGTGTTGTCCATCGTAAGAGTGATGACGTCTAATTGGAATCTTTGACTCATGTTAAGAAACCTAGAAATGGTTACTAGTGTAAGAGGTATGAATAAGCTTAGAAAATCCCCTTCAGGAACCCCAAAAACTACACAGGCAAAGGCTATTTTACGTCAACATTTTAAGCCTGGTGCACACGGCCTGCAGATGTGATGCAGTGAGGCTATTGAGCAAGCATCATGCTTCAATACTTCCATGTTGCTCAAGGAAATTCTCCCGCAAAGCTGCAAAAATTGCGACGAAGTTCGTCAAAGCTCTTTAACTACTTGCGCTTGTAAAAATGTTTCATCTTGATATATTTGCAGCAACAAACTATTTTCACGAAACCTAAGATCACTCTTGTAATACGTATGATTCTGTTCAACAGCTTGCTTGCGATAATCATGAGTATACAGAAACAAACACCTCTTTTGTAAATCATCGGGTATTTGGGAATCACGCTGTGAGACTTTTCTATCGAACAATATTCTTTGGGTATCTGCTAAATTTATTTCGTAGTCGCCCATTGACAACCCGACATCTTGGCTACAATATCCTTTCATCTTTTTTGCTTCGTTGTAGAATATTTATACTGGATTACAATAGGATTCGGCAAAAATTCTTCATTTTGACCAGTAAAATGTAAACGAAGTACTTCTGTGTGAAAGGTGAGAGGTTTAATGTTGTCATGAGATGCAGGTGAAATTGAGAAAAATCTCAAAAGCCAATGACAGGAATACAGAACACTGCATATATGGTAGGAAATCAGGAGGATGATAAAGAGGGAGACGATTTTCAAGCTTCGATCAAGTAGGAAAAGTGCTTTCACAGTCAGTAGAGGGCCTTGATTCGACAAGAAGTGGAAATGATGACAATGGACGCTGTACTTCACCGCACCATCGGAAGGACAAAACCCCTGAATGTCTTGTCTAATTCAGAGTATTTGTAACAAACTCCTATTTTTGTTTGCTTCATTGAATCATTAACAAAATGGAGATAACGAAAAATAAATAAATACAGCAGCAAAAA